>BMAO01019923.1:0-146717 GCA_019973975.1 Trichonephila clavata | reverse complement strand
AATTATTTCTGCTCTTTTTTTCTTCAGATTTTCTTATCTGTTTTTACAGAAATTGTTCAAGGCTATATCATGTGTTAGGGAACATTATTAACAAACATTAATTTATCAAATGTAGAATGGCAGCAAAGAGAAGTTTTGACTGAATTCTAGACTGAAATCAGAAAAATCAGTTTCACCCATAAAATGGACACTACTCCAGTTCATATCCTATTTGACTGTTATTTTTTTATTACTAATCCCGTTAGAATTTCAAAAAGAGGGGAGGGGATTCTTGCAATTCGCACCCGTACGACATCGACAGCAAACAAGTTTGATCTGATTGCTTGATGGAGAGAATTTCCCGCTAAAATTTCCAATACATTCTTCTGAAACAATTGATTTTTTTAGGGCAATGGGCCTTAAGCAGGCTTTTCAGAAAATTCGAGATGGGCACATGCGCCCCATGAGTTGAGTATCGCTGCATTAAGAGTATTTTTTGTGTGCTAACGCCATGATCGGGCAGTAGATGGCGCTATCATAAATGTCCTCAGTGATCTTGTGTGTGTAGCGTTTTTTTCTGCTCTCTCTAAATATGATTATAGTGTATAATCACAGCAAATAAAAGCCATTGTCATGTTCAGTCTTTCAATATAATTACAGTAGAGTAAAAAAAAAATTAAGTTTCAAAAAATTTAAAATTACATTTTTTTTCATAACATTTGAAATGCTATAAAGTTTTTTCCTCTTGATATTTTATTTTATTTATAATATTTTATCAAAGCACCAATTTTGAAGAGAAGAATCTATGTTATTCAATTATAGAAAGTAGAATTTTATTCATTACCCTTTATCAAAAACAATTTCGTTGTGAATTTTGCTATCCATCATCTCTTGCTTTTCTATTATGTTTTCATCGTGTTAAAAAATTTTTTAGGGGGTGGGGGTTAGATTATCTACAGTATTTTTGTAAACAGAAGCAATGAAGGAAATCGCAAGTATTCTTCATTGTTTTTGTTCGCAATATGTGGATGTGTTACCGTAATGATACTTATAATACATTTAGAAATTGAAATGATTCAGGAACTACATCCCGTTTCCCCATGAAGATCCCTATAGTAATAGTTATGTTTTAAGAGAAAACAGAACAATTTGTTCCTGAAGCAATTTTTTGAGATTTACCTGTATAGTAGAACTGAGAGAAAACACTTGAAGTATATACAGCTGCGTTTTCCCAATTTATTGTTCGAAAAGCATATTTTAATGTAAATGTTCGCGTACACACTCATATATATATATATGCAATATAAAAAATATCAGATTTCTTCTGGATTTTACATTAAAATAATATTTTAATAATAATACTAATATATATATATATAATTATGTAATAAAAAATTTCACTAAAGAAATAATTTCAGAATACAAAACTTTACACTTTCATCAAAGTAACACAGTAAGAGACAAAAATCCTTAAGTACAAATAAGTAAACTATATTTCCATAAGAAAAACATATATTTTATTCCTTTTATTGAAAACAGCCATTCCAATATATCTTACATTAGGGTTAAAGATATTTATAGAAAAATCTCTATTGAGTTAAGGCAAATTATGTCCTAAGCCAATTAACCCTTCCAAATGAATATTATACATGGAAAAATCGTTTTAAACGAAACGGATAGGATTGAAATATTTTTCGTGTTAAAAAAGTTTCGTGTTAATAGATATTTGGGAATAAAGCATATTTTCAGCAAAGTTAAGTTTATTAGAGTTCATGTAATTTGCATAGATATGTGCATATGCAACTTTTTAATAGAAACTATTCAAGCGTTTGTGTAACTTGTTCTCCTTTTTTTATACAGAGTTAGCAATACAAAATTCTTAACAGATTTCAGTTTTCGTGTCTTAGGCAATTCCGAGGGTATTTCAAAAGCAAGTAAGGTCTCCATTCTATAAAATATGTGAAACGACGTCTTTCATTTATCACCCCTCTGATATCTCTGGTGTTTTCGGTATTTTGTTCATTCCCAAGTATGAACTACTCGTATGTAGTAGTTTTTTCGGGACCATTGTATAATTTCGTTTTAATCGACATTTCGTCTTAAGCGTTTTCGCGTTAAGCATATTTTACTGTACTTAAATTTTTTTTTTATTAAACTGACGCAGAGTAGAAATCTTAAAATCATTAAATATTCTGCGAAGTTCATATTTATGTTTATGGAGATTGAATAACTTCTAACTAAAATAGGAATGTTCCTCCATATTCTCTCACCTTTAACAAAACATTTAACTGAATATTAAGGAAAATGATAAATTTACAATCGAAGGTTAGAGAGACATTAAATTTAACCTACATCTTAAACTATTTGTAATAAAAATACATGCGACAGGCCAGGATATTGTCACAATTTTTACAAAAGAAAATTTAAGAAAACATGACATTAAAAAAATTATTTGAACTCACAAAAATGTTATAGACCATCCATTAAAATTATATACATCACTGTGTATAAACACATATTAAAAAAGTTTTATTGATGGATAATTTGATATTTATTTGAAAATATATCTTTCAAAGCATTTAAAGAACCAAATAAATTTTTTCTACATTATGTCAATGATTAAAAATTATTGCCGTAAGTAAGAGCAGAAAAGATTCTTTTAAGTTTTTGTTATCTTCTAACAACATTTACAAAGGATTTTCGTTATCCATACAAAGTTTCCGCTTCACGTTAATACACTTCCCTTTTAATGTGACACAATTTATTTCAGCTTTTCCCGTAATAAATAAAAGCACATCATTTAAAAAGCTATTATCTCGCCCAAATGGTCCTCGAATAAATTTTCAACTTCGATACATTTCAAGTACTTTCAGAAACTACAAACTGCTATAAGAAAAAAAAGAATTTTTTCTACTAAATTATATAGATTTATATATTAAACTAAAGCAATAAGTTTTGCTGGTTAAAAGGCAGTACTAGTTCAAAATTAGTTACGGTTTTAGTTCCATTATCACCGAGCGTGAAATATAATAAAAGGCTTTGAAACTCGAAATTTTGAGAATTTTTTTGGTACTATATTACTTTTTGTTTAATTAGTTAAAAAAATGAACTATATTATTTTATTATAAGTCAAATGAAAATTATGTCTCTTAGGTTTTTAATGAAACATTATTTTAAGAAGACTATGTTTTACATCTGACTTCATCATGAAAAAAATGGAATACTAAAGTCAGTTTAAAATATAAATAAATCAATAAAAATAAAATTATTATTGAAATTTCAATATCCTAACTGCATGTTATATTTCCTAAATCTTTAATTCCATTGCTCCATTGGACGATTATATCCATTATATTTTATTGTTTTTCCAGTAGTTTAGTCCTTCTTTTAGGCATTTTGATTTATTTTCTTAGACGACGCAGAAGACATGTATACAGCACAAACGACATTGCATAACTGATTCTGCAAGCTTAAAAAAGTATGACTCTCAGATGACTTGTAGCGCCATCTGTTCATCTTACATTTAATTTACAACACTGCATACTTCAATAATGAATAGCAGCAACAAAATACAATTTTTTTTCAATCGACAAATTTTCTTTGGGGAGACGTAGCGATAGTCATCATATTTTACAAAAAATTTGTAATGTATATGATATTCTCTTTTTTCGATCTTTATTTTAGCATGGAACAGCTTGAGCTTGAAAAAACAGCATCTTAAAGTTACTTGAGAGCTTTTGTGGCGAAAGAGCTACTCTACTGATTTTGAATAGTGATCTGATGGTGTGGAGGGTATTTCAGTTGGGGGAACTCATTGTAACATCCATACCCACACCATGAGGATAATTTACAAATTCCTTTTTATTTAATATGCTGCATCCTGTGACGTCGTGAATATCTCAGGATAAAGAATGATACAGGAATGATATGTATCGATTTTTTGTTCAATCAAGCCCACAACACAAAACAAAGTCTCGAATTAAAATGTGAATAGGTTTACAAATTTTTATGAATGTGTGACGTCGTGTTGTGTTGGGTATAATGTTGTTGAGGTTTCGTCCAACATAGTATTTTTTGAGGACAGCACTTTATTTACAGTAAACACATAAAAAGAAATATTAAACGCAAATTGTAACTACCCACGCGGGAAATTTCTCTATTCTGGCCACCGCCCTAACGCGCCGGTGCCGAGAAGCTATCTCTTTCAAAAACAAACAACACATTCTTACGGTAGGGGGACACAGTGCGCCTCCTGGTAAGGGGAGGAAACACTACACCCCCCACACAAGATTGAAGTGTCACACATGATACTCAATCTGATAATAAAATAAATGGCATGAAATAATATACATTAATATCATACACTAAGATATAAGTAGCTAGCATTATCTCACACATAAAAAAATATAAAAAGATATGTATACATAACTAAATTAAGAATAGCATTTTGATATCCATAATTATACCATAATAATCAAGAAAATTGAAATTTAAGAAATACACAAAATAAACAACAGTTAGTTAAAAAATATTTGAAATCAAATTCTAAAAAAAAACATTAGCATTTTTTTTTTAAAGGTAAATAGATACACAAATAATATAACGAAATATATAAAATGAGATTCAGAAAATATTGTTCACTAAATCTAAAATGTTCCTTTTAAAATTGAAAGGCACACTTGTTACACTAATCGTGAGAGTGCATCAGCATGAGGCATTTTCACACCAGGGCAATGTTTGATTGTCACATTGAACTTCTGTAGAGCAAAAGCCCATCTTTGTAGCCTCGCAGATTGTGGTGCACTCTTTGTCAAGTAAGGTAAAGGGTTATGATCAGTATAAAATTCAATTTCAGTCCCAAATACCCATACTTCGAACTTTTTTAAGCTCCACACAATAGCAAATGCTTCTCGTTCAATAGTTGACCATGACTGTTGGGTCTTGCTTAATTTTTGACTTGCATAAGCAATTGGGTAACACTTATCACCACATTTTTGTGACAGGCAAGCAGCTATGCCAATTTGTGATGCATCTGAATGAATGGTATACGGTTTATCAGGCACTGGAGAGTACAGCGAAGGTGCTTCCGCTAAAGCTTTTTTCAGAAGATGAAATGAGAAGTCATGTTTCTCAGTCCATGGGATGGAATCAGGTACTCTCTTTTTGGTGAGTTCGGTCAATGGATACACAAGTTCAGATTATCTGGGTATATACTCACGATAGTAATTGCACAGTCCAAGCACACTACGAAGCTCCTTCTTCGTTTTAGGCACTGGTAAATTGTTGATAACTGCAGTCTTTTCAGGATCTGGTTCGTGCTTACCAGAACCGATGATATGTCCCAAATATTTAATTTGAGTTTTCCCAAAGGCACACTTTTTAAGGTTCACAGTGAAATTTAACTGTGAAAGTTTCGTTAAAATAGTATCCAAATGAAGATGTTCTTCCCAATTTTTGGAGAAGATTGCGATGTCATCAATGTAGGCACGTGAAAATTCTCTATAACACGATAATGCTTTGTTCATTTCACGCTGAAATGTAGCAGAGGCATTTTTCAAACCAAAACTCATCACCTTGAAGCGGTACTGTTGACGATGAGTCTTGAAAAGATGTAAGATTTTTGCTGTCTTCCGCCATGGGTATAGCCCAGTACCCTTTCAAGAGATCTAATGTTGTGATGATATTGGCTCTTCCAATAGAATGTATGAGCTCCACAGCATCTTCCATCGGAAAATCATCAGACAAACTCTCAGAGTTAAGAGCTCTGAAGTCAACGCAGAGTCGCAGGGTACCATCTTTCTTGTTAACGCAAACAATTGGATAGGCTATTTCTGCATCAGATTCTTCAATTAAATCAAGTCGTAAGAGCTCCTCTATCTGCTCATCAACTTTAATCTTCAAGGACTCTGGGATGCGATACAAGAATGGCTTCTTCCGCTCAATGTTAGGCTTTAAGCGAATTCGATGAGCTCCTACTTTGGCTATTTTCACATCACTTGTGAATAGTGTACGGTGTTTTAGAAGAATTGCTAACACTTGTTCTCTCTCAGTCTCCTTAAATGATTCAGATCGGTTTCATGTAGAACTCTTTCAGATGTGGATCTCAATAAATTAGGAGTGGGATGGATTTCTCCGAATTCGTGGTCATCTTCAAAAATAACTCCAACTGCAAGTGCACGAGGATGATATTTCCTGATCTTATTCACATGAACATGTCTTACAGTTCCGTCGGGGAGTTTAACTTTATATGAATGGGGTGGATGGTGTTGAATTATCTCTCCAGGTCCAGTCCATCTAGCATAGATCTTATTACTAGAATCTGGTATCAGCAAAACAACTTGTTCTCCGATGCTAAAATTCTTTACGGATGACCTCTTGTTGAAGTAATCTCCATAACTTTTTTGTTTCTGAGCAGCAGTTAAAGATGCACTCTCAGCAGCTTTTTCCATCTTGATCTTCATTTCCTGAAGGTAATCAGCAGCTGACTGGGAAATGTTCGTCGGAAGATGTATTTCGCCTGCCCAGGATGATTTAAGAATTGCCAACGGCCCTCGAGCTTCTCTGCCATAAAGTAACCTAAATGGTGATACGCCAGTGGTAGTGTTTGGTACTTCACGGTATGCAAACAACAGAAAAGGTAATTGTCGATCCCAGTTTCTTGGATCTTCATGAATAACGTGATGAAGCATGTCCTTCAACACCCTATTCCATCTTTCAACTAGTCCGTTGCTGGCCGGATAGCCAGGACAGGAAAACCTAGGACTAGATCCAATCCTTTTCGTAAATTCTTGGGTTAGAGCCGACTTGAAATTTGTGCCTTGATCACTGGCAATTATACTCGGAATTCAGTCCTCGAGAATATTTGCAATAGAGAGTCACATGCGGTCTTGGCTGTAAGTGATCTAAGTGGTACTGCCTCAGGCCAACGTGTGTGTTGATCCATCATACAAAGGACATATTTGTGCCCTCTACCCGATGGTGGTTGAATAGGTCCGATCACATCAATGTTTACTATCTCAAAGGGAAGCTCCGGACGGACAATAGGTGTAATGGGAGCTCTATCTCCAATTTTCTCAGATTTCCGAAGCTGGCACCCTTTGCATGTCTGGACAAATTCAGCAATTTCCCTAGACATATTTGGCCAAAAGAAATTATATTTTATCCTCTCTTTTGTTTTCTTTACCCCCATATGACCTCCAAAAACTGACTCATGTGCTAGTTTCATCACTTTGTCTATTCTGCAACGCGGTAAAACTAATTGCATTACGGGTTCATTTAGAATTTTATCCCTGTGATAAATTAATTCCTCAACTAATAAAAAATTTCCTTTATTTAATTTTAACTCTGCACGAACCTTTTTAAGAGAATCACAATTATTCTGTTCATCTTTATTTTACTGTAATCCGAATTAAAATTTAAATTATCTGAGTCGCTCTCAACATAAAATATTTCGTTCCCGGATTCTGCGTCATTTTCATCATTTGAAAACGGAGTAAAACTATCAACCGATTCGGCAAAAATATCATTTTCATTTGTTTCATTATTTATGGAACATAAAGCCTCATACAAAGAAGGAGGTATTAAAGCCTCAGCATTTAATTTATCCGTGATCGCTACCAAGCAATCCATAGGATGATTCAAAGAATTATTGTCAAGAGTAATAGAGGTTTTAATTAGTTTTGCTTCTACATTCTCTCCAAATGCAGAGCTTAAGGTAATCTTTCCGAACTCATCATTAGAATTATCTGGAAAAATATTAGAATTACATATAAAAATTTGAGTTCCGCTATCCAAAACACAATTTATTGCTTTCCCGTTAATATAAATAATAACATATTTTAAAGGTTCAAGGTCAACTTTCGGTTGTAAATATTGTACTTGAGAAGTCTCTTTTTTCTCATTTTTTAATTTAGAATATTTTTTATTACAATCTCGAGCTAAATGATTCTCACCGCAAATGTAACACTCTATTTTTTTATTTACTTTACTTTGTTTTGAGTTATAAATTTTATTTTCTTTCGAATTAACATTTGTTTCGTCTCGTCTCGAGTGAGGAGGGATATATTTAAAATCATTTCGCAAGCCATTTTGATTATGACATGCTTTATGTGAAAACTCGGAAAAAGTTCTTCCTTTACAAGCATAAAACATGTCACACTCTTTTCCCATTTGAATTGGTTTAAACCAACTTTGCTCCTGCTTGATATTTATATGAATGGCAGTTTCATCATCTAGCGTTTGATATAATTTATCGCTAACAATTAACTCTTTTAAAGAATTAAAATCATTGACATTTCTCAAATGACAGTATTGATCCCAATTGGTTAATAAACGAGATGCAAACTGAACATGCGTTTCATTTGGCATTCGTTTCGCTTTTTGAAAATTTTGCAAACAAATTAAAGGCGTTGGCTCAAATTCTCTTAAAACTAAACTTTTTAACTTATCATAATCGCCTATTTCTGCGTCTTTTACATAAACTAAAATATTTTCGGCTTTTTCACCTAGCAAATTTAAAAGAATCTCTCCCTTAAATTCATCCGGCACATTTTTGGTTTTAAAAGAACGCTCTAAAGAAGAGAAAAATAAATTCCATCCCTCTTGTTTTTTAGGAATCGGAAGAGTTAATGTGCGTACACTTTGAATGAAATTTTCTATCGAAGTTTGATTTGTTTCGGGATTTATTCGCTGCAAATCATTGCTATCCCTTTGACTATCCAATTTAGCCCTTTCTAAATTTATTTTACCAAGTTCTATTTCTAATTTAATTTGTTCGAGTTTTATTTTTTCAAACTCAAGTTTCCATTGTTCCGTTAAACGCTCTTGTTCTTCTTTCGACTTTCTATCCGCGATAATCGAATCCAAATAGTCATCGATAAACACTTTATCGGTTTTGTATTTGTCGCTATTTAAAATTAAATTTTTTAAATCCAATACTTTCATTTCTGGATTTATTATCTCGCCTAATTCATCAGCAATTAATATTAATTCTTCCTTTCTCGCTCCACGAAACATGATTGAAAGGAATTATACTAAATGAATTAACCCCCAAAATTTTGTAAATAACAGTTGCTGAACTCGCTCAAACAAAACAAAAGGATTGCCTACCTCGTAGTTCCTTTTGATGTCTTGCTTCACTCAGGTTTCGATCCTGTCGTTAATGCGACAGTGTGATGTCGTTTGTGTTGGGTATAATGTTGTTGAGGTTTCATCCAACATAGTATTTTTTGAGGACAGCACTTTATTTACAGTAAACACATAAAAAGAAATATTAAACGCAAATTGTAACTACCCACGCGGGAAATTTCTCTATTCTGGCCACCGCCCTAACGCGCCGGTGCCGAGAAGCTATCTCTTTCAAAAACAAACAACACATTCTTACGGTAGGGGGACACAGTGCGCCTCCTGGTAAGGGGAGGAAACACTACAGAATGTTTAAGTTCTTGACATTTTAGAGAAGATAAAAATAGGCCATGATGGCATCATTCACAGCAACCACTGGCAGACCCCAAATACCCACACGTTAACGTGCTGGTGGAGCTTAACAATCTCTTTTCAAGGTATTACGAGCGTATTCTCCGTATACCACCTGTTCTGCTCTCACAGACACAGTACTTTGGATTAGCCTAGTTGCCATCTCGGGTTGTAGATTGATAAAAGATAGAAGATAAAAATAGGCCATGATGGCATCATTCACAGCAACCACTGGCAGACCCCAAATACCCACACGTTAACGTGCTGGTGGAGCTTAACAATCTCTTTTCAAGGTATTACGAGCGTATTCTCCGTGTACCACCTGTTCTGCTCTCACAGACACAGTACTTTGGATTAGCCTAGTTGCCATCTCGGGTTGTAGATTGGTGTCTAGAATTCGTTACAATCCTCAGTGATTTCATGCAACACCTTTTCTTTTTCAAGAATTTTTAACTGGAGCTTAACCCTCTGATCAAACAGCATAGTTTCTTAACCTCTAGATCAGGGGTATCAAACTCGTGGTTGGCCGCATACGGCCCACAACAAACATTTTTGCGGCCCGGCATGCAATAATATATTATAAAATATTAAAATTTCTTCCGAAAAAGGAAAGATAGTAGCAGAGAAGAGATGTCAAGTGTCAGAATGTCAGTGTTGTTCTTTTATTTATGTTTATTATGATGTATTATATTCGAAATAAACTTACTTTTCTATGTATATAAATTTTTTCGCGGCCCACACACACCTAAAGTTAATTCTTATTTGTGTGTGCAAAGTTAGGTTTTGAGTTTGAAATCCTTGTTCTAGATAATCATGGTGCTTAAATAAAAGAGAGTATATGTTGTCTTCAGTAAGTAATTTGTTCATCGACTTAATATTTTCAGAAAGTTTTAATTCCCTTTTACTCTAACAAAGATGTTTACGTATTAGGTACAAAACTAACTGCAAAACGAATTTAAATATTTTCTAGTAATTTATAGCACAAAAAAAATTATTAAAAAGTTTTTTACTTTTGGTAAAAAATTTTTAAAAGCTTTAAAATGGCATCAAAATTATATCTATCACAAACTGGTGTAATTATTTTTCTTATGCAACACATACGCATTTAATCTGAACAGATTTTACTTTTGAACAATAATCATACTTCAGTTACTTATAAAACTCAGAAAACTTATTAACATGTCACAGTCATATTAAGTTAGTTATTCATGAATAATTAAAGTCACATAAGAGAACATGCACTTTAGTTACCATTACAAATCATGACACGCCATTTCGAACTGCACCTTGCCTATATCTATCGAAATGTGCTACTGGCGTGCCTAAGTCCTTGACAGATGTCTACACCCATTGAATTCCGTGATAAATCCATCCCAAATCAAACAAATATGTTACCTTATTAATGTATCATCTATGCATCACGTTTCGATACACACATCTATGATCCCCTGTGTGTGAATTAACAGGTTGCGCTAATGGATCAGTGTTCATGGTGACAAATGACTGCATTAGAAGGCAAACTGGAGGGTAGGAGTGTTCAAGAGGCTCCATTGTAAGTGGTTAAATAAATTTTATGTGCAACGCTGAGATTAATTTAGTTTCGCATTTCCTAAACGGAGTCCATAGAAGCCTTATGGGAGGTGAAGCCCACAAGAAAACTGTACAATGGACTAAATTCATGTGACGTCATAATCACATGATAATTTTAAACCACGTGTTTTTAGCCAATCAAGTTCAAAAACACATGTGACGTCATAGTCACTACAAATGCAATTATCTATTTTCAGCAAATCAGTTCATGCACTTCGTTGTTGCCAAATTACGCTTTTTACAGAAACTTTTTTTTAAATAAATTAATATTTGTCACTTTATTTAAAAGTACATGTATAAAACAAGACTTTTTTTTCTTTAATTTTAAAATCTTTTTGCAGAAATTTCTTTTTATAACTCTTGAGAATCTTTACCCAACTATGCAATTTGAAATTTTACCTAAGTTTTACAAATAGAATAAAAAGTATGAGCTAGTTTATTGTCCGTTTTGAATTCAATGTAGAACACGTGTTTATATTATCATGTGACCGTCATGAATTTAGTCCATTCGTGGATCCATAAATCGATCAAAGGCCATATTATTACTTAATTTGCTTAATAACAGTAATAAAATAGCCAAATACCATAAAAAGTTTTCAGAAAACTTCATTAAAAAAATTCTTTTAGAATATTCTATAATTAGGAGGCTCACAAAAACATTCTTTTCATAAAAATGTTCCTTAAGAAATATTTTTTTAAGTGCGAGCTTGTCTAAAAATTCAGTCTGTCACAAGTAGTCGTTTCATCTACTGCACTGCTTTTAAAACTTTCAGTATTGGTGACCTAATTTTCAATTATAATTTTCATCACGCCCCCCATCCTTCAATGACAAAGTACTGAATGAACTATCAATGTACTTAAACGGGCTAAAGCTGAAAATACGATCTTATTTATAAACCGTACAAATTATCAATATAAGCAATAACTTTTGTATATGTTACTTTAAGTAATAAATATTTTAAATTACTTTTTAGTAACAGAATAAGCATTATGTTACTTTTCATAGTATAGAATGTATTTTGTTTTGCTTCCTTTCTGTTATTTCGTAATTTTTTTGGAAATAATTTTTACCTTCGACTTTTCGGAATACTCGCGGACCCCACGTAGGATTATCTCGATCCCAAAGGGCAGCACGCACCACAGTTTGGGAAACACTGATCTACATGGAATAAATTTGAGACATTATGATGAAATTTATATTATTGAACGCTATAGTACTGCGATTTATGTAAATTGATGGGTTGCGCGAGATTTAAGAAACTAAATTATTGATTTATTACGTCTAAAGTTATTAATTACGTATCTACATTTTGATACAAGTTACTCAAATTATTGATTATTTCAATTATACAGAATATGTTATTTGTGAAGGAGGAGGTAAATACAGCTTTTGTCTCGAGTGTTTCAAACGACTGTCTCTCCACTCTCTTGGGTGGGAGTAGTCCCATTCGTAGTTACACTCGGGGTTTCGGCTCTCAGAAGGAATCCTGCCGTTGGTTTACTCGTGGCCATCGGTTGTTGGCGTGGTGTCAGATGAAAGGACCCTGCAATATTTTCGAGATGCACGTGTGGATATGAATGGCTAAATGTATTTGCATGGGGAAGCCGATCTTGTAGCTGTGAGGCGGAAAAACATTACAAGTACCTACAAGTTGTGATGACTCCTATGAAGGGTAGTAGCGCAATTTAACATCCTCCGAAAATTAAATGAAATTATTTTCAGGCTGTTTATTTTTAAACTTTTATTTTGTATTTTCCTTTTCAATATTCATCATTTGATACTTAAAATTGAATACAATATTCCATATAGTAAATAAATTACATATGCATATTATAGGAGCTACTGGCGGGTTAAAGTTACTTGCATTCTCCTCTAGATAGAATATGAATAAA
This sequence comes from Trichonephila clavata, assembly GCA_019973975.1. Classification (NCBI taxonomy): domain Eukaryota; kingdom Metazoa; phylum Arthropoda; class Arachnida; order Araneae; family Nephilidae; genus Trichonephila; species Trichonephila clavata. Next base: position 133,781 of record BMAO01019923.1, on the reverse strand, counting down.
TAGTTTTTTAAATGTTTATTTTCAGTCAAATGAATGCTTTTTATTTAAGACTGTCTTGACATTAAAAATAGGACTCGAATCGGGAATATTTCTTCAGATATAAAAATACTTCAAGATTAATATTATATTCTGGCTTACTTTACCTTCAGAGCAGTGCTACCCAACTTTTTATCTTCGTGGTCGGTCAACATTTGATAATTTTGTTACGGCCCGCTGAAGGGGGAACGTTGATTGTTTATATTTTATATACATATATACAATATTTTGTGCATGTGCGTGGTATTGATGCGGCTTTAAATGATGTCTCTCACTTCCTGGTTAGTTTCTTGTCCAAAAAAGCAGCGCAAACTCGAGAGAAATATACCGCAATAAATAAAATGGAAACAATTTAATGTTCCTTGGGTGGATTGGTAGCATTTGATCCACTGACCAGTACCGGTCCACGGTAAAGGGGTCGAGGACCACTTCTACAGTGAGCTGCATATTTTAGCATATTACTCGTTTTCATCGGAGTTTTAAGCTATTTTTCCAAGCATAAAATATATTTTGGATTTTTCTCCTATACGGTAATGCAAAAGGAGAGCTATCCCTTTACATTTTAAAATGAAAAATTAAATATTTATGGAATGCTCTCAAATTTATAAACGCTGTATTATATACAAATGTATGAGCTACAATGTTGCAAATTTTTGTAAAAAATTATACATTTTTCTGTCTGAACATTTGTTCCTCATTTACTTCAAGGTCTTGTACATTGACGGAGACGGCATTGATTTAACAATGATAAATAAAAACCGATTAGTTATACGATTCATGAACATAGTTAGGATGAAAGAAATAGTTTTCTGGTAATTAATCATTGTTCTTGAGATTTTTAAAAACCGATAATTTTAGTTTTTGAGAGCTCTGAGTACATTAATAATTTTTTGGAGTATAAATTTCCACCACATTGAGTAAAAACTAATGCTACGAAATATATCAAACTCCTTCAATGTCAAAGTAGATTTATTTTTAAATTTGATCCGGAATATAACACTCTGTTAAAGAATAGTTTATATAAAAATAGTTTCAAGTTAGTTAAAGATAGTTTAAAGGTTTTGAATCTTTAAAAGCTCAGAATCGAAAGATTTTTAAATAAAACTTTCAGTGGTAAATTTAAATTAAAATTTGATTGATTTTGGCTTTAATTCAAACATATAAGGGGATATTTTTTAATCAAGCACATTCTGATTTTACTTTTACTTGAATGATACTCATCGAATGGTGTAAAGTATTGTCTTTATCAATGCAGTTTCAATCGATATTTAAAAATTCAAGCGGAAAAAATCGTTTTCTGCAAGAAACTTCTCAGTCCCCCGCAACTGAAGAAAAATCCAAATTCGTGCTAGCAGCTTGTCAAATACAAAACACTCATATTACCTTAGTAAATTAAATAGAACATTGCATTCAACTATTCCTAAGACAGAGTGCACGCATTGAAGGGCAACTCAATTTTTCACCACTCTATATATTCCGGAAGATAGAATTTTATTCCTTTTAGAGAACAGAAGAACAAAAATAAAAAAAAAATAGGAGAACGAAACAACAAAACCGCTAGGAAATTTTTCGGAAAGCGAAACCGGAAATGAAAAGCAAGTAACTTTGCAGTTTATGAGTTAGAAACGAAATAAATAGTCGGAGAGAGGTGTGTATGAGCTTTCTTCAATATCTCGGGAAACTGGCAATGAAAAAAAGTTATGAAAAATGTCAAGGTTTTTAAAACTTTCCCATTGGCGTATTTTGCGGTTGAAGGCTTATTTCTTTTCGTCCTTTTATGGGATGTCTGGACGTATTTTCTTTTATTCCGTCGACTGTCTTTAAGAAGCGTCGACAGAAATGAATCTCAAAACTGTTTTTCAAAAAGTTTCCAGAAATATTGGAACATGTTTTACGAAGAATTTTCTAACAGACAGTTTCGAGTTGAAGAGTAAGCAATTTTAAACTTTCTCTCCTTATTTGTGTACTTAAATACCACTATCAGAAATATATATTCAACGTTTACTTCTTTATAGTACATATCATGTAAAAATTTGTATTAAATGAAAATGTCGTACATTCCCGAGTAAGAGGGAAGAATTTTTCAAGTTAAAGTAAAAGAGTCAGCTGGTATACGGATCCGCTAATTATGGAAAATATGTTGTTAGGAAAAATATCTTTTTCTCAAAGCATTTTTCGTTAACCATGGGCAAAAAAAAATATTTATCTTATAAGTTTTGAGGTATTTTGAATGGAGTTTATTTCAAAAAGAACAAAAAAATGTCACATAAATCCTTTAAAGTGAGTGTCAGAATCCAAGTTTTCGAATAGCTCTTTAAAATTATGTTCACCCTTGAGAGTGCCACAACCCAGAAGTTTCAGGTATGCTTGGGATCTTTGAAGAAGCAGACATGGTTATAAAAATAATTATATCTAAATCAAACTGATCGATTTATGGTCACGGACAGTTTAATAACCGTAGGAGCAATTAATCTAACTTATAAGATTATCCAAAGGACATCTCTTGATCCGCTTATAGAGCACTTGTCAGCTCCTTCCTAAATTGCTACAGTCCTTTTCAAAATATCTTCTATATTGTTTCTACTTCTCCGAATGGCAGTGATAGCCCGAATGATAACTTGAGAACGATCGATTCATTATCAAAGATGATTTGAGAACGAACTAGCTACTCATGATTCACGATTAGCCATCCCCGATTCACGTTTAAATTTAACGCTCCTCTAGCCAGGGGTTTAAATATCATTTTTACATTAGTGTAAGGTCAAGTCATCTCTACGGAAGGTGGTTTTAAACTCAAACCACAATTAAAGAATAATTTCCTCCAGAGGATCTGTTAAAGGACCACGGATAGAACCCGTCACACGATGTCAGAATGGTTATGCTCATCATGCGGTGAGTTTCACCTCCACGGAGTGAGTGAGTGAATATTAACGTCGCACTGATTAGCAACACGAGGGCTTTTGGCGACGGTCCGCGTAATTTTGAACCATGGTCAAGTGACGCGGACGACACCTGAGCTGGCACCCCCCTCTCCTAACTACCACACCACGCCAATTGAAGGACGTTTGAGCTCTCGACAGATTTAACGTGCATCGCTCCCCTACACGGTGGGTCTTTAGTGGTACTAGGATCGAACTCATGACATGCTAGCCATGATCCGATGCCTAGACCACTCGGCCACCGCGGCCTCACCTCCACGGAAGGCATGGTCCATAGATCACCGATTATTTGTCGTATGCGAATTTCTCTTTCTACTCAGTTTCCAAACAAACAGTAAATTAATGTCGAAAATATGACTAGCTCAGATAGTGCTCAAAATAAAAAAAATGAATGCAAAAAATTGTTAGTTTTCAATAGGATCACCATAAAAATCTACCGTCGAAGGCGTCTTGCAGTGCACAATTTTGAATGAAAAGTATCTCACCCGTTTTACCTTCGTGTCAGTATTTTCATCTTTATTGAGAAATATTTAAGAATGACAGGATTTTTTTTTCATTTCGACTTATATACAAGATTCAATCTTTGGGTAATTTTTTGAAAAAAAAAGACTAAACATTCGTTTTATTCATGGATCAGCTTGTATTCGAAAATACAGTACAAAAATTATTGTTAAAATACTACCAGCATGAGAAGATTCCAAATTTTATCTTCATGATAAACAAATTCATTCAAGAAAGTAGAGAAACGGAGTAGTTAAGGGTAAAATAAGCGCTTAACTACAATATGTGTAACAACCAAATAAAATTATTCATTTTATGTTACTTACCAAAATTTATATCTCCGTAAAATTTAAATATCACGTTAAGAGAAAATATCCTCCTGATAAAAATATCCCCGGGTGACTGATTTATTCAATTATATCGATTAGCTCCTCCAATGTTTAGGCAGGTGGTCCTCGATGTAACGAATTCTTGGGACCGAACATTTTATTCGTTAAACCGGGGTTATTCGTATTATCGGGGTAAAAAAATGCAGTTTAATTTGCCTTTTGGAAATTCTATAATAAGCAACTACACAAAAAATATTCATAGTAAGAGAAATTACACACTCTTTATTCCACAGCTAAATTAGCGAATTATTACGCACTAGTCAGTTGAGAATTTTAAAATATTGATTAATGGATGTTTGACAATCTTTTTGATTCCTGACTGCAAAGAGCTATTTTTCTTTCTTTTTTTTTATCATAGAAGAAAACACTGTGTCCTCTACATCCTGCATTATGAGGTATGTTCACAGTGTCAAAAAATGCAAAGAATTAGAAAATGTAACAGTTTTGATTAGAGTTTCGTTATTAATTTCTGCATAAAAATCATAATGCATTTCTTTCTGAGAATCTGTCATGCATAACAAATTTTCAAAAGCAAAAATATTCTGCAAAACTTTAAGTATAAGTAACCTCACTTCTCTCAAAAAAGGGAGCAAATTGTAAAAATCTCTTCAAATGTCATTTGCATTGGGAAGAGAGATGAGATATAAAAGAATTAATTCCCTGTCCTATTCAAAACCCACGTAGTAGGTAATACTCATGACTTATTTACCCCTGGAAAGCCTAATAATAATTTGCATTCTTCGCTGTCGACCACATTAAAAAAAATTGCGTGTGTAATCCAGGCGTAAAGGATATCATTCGAAAAGAAATCCAGTTTTTCTAGTCCAAACTAAAAAAAAACGTTTCGGTTGCTAAAATAAGTCGTTGAATCGGGGTTTAATATTCATTAAATGGAGATTTTGCCTCCAATTTAATCGGGGAAAAGAAATTTTTAAATCGCGAAATTCATTAAATAAGGATTTGTTATATCGGTGTCCAACAGTATTTATATTTGACGTGAAAAAATCCAAAGCATTCCTCACAAACAGTTATTGCTTAAAACGTTCTTTAACTGAAAATGTTTATATCTTCAAATCATGAAATTTTGCATTCATTTTCAAAAAATCTTAAGCACTTACCAACAATCCAAGATTTTGTATATTTTGAAATTTATCAACCCATTTGAAGCTTCTAGAAACTAAAATTAAAACCCATAAGAAAATTCCCCAATTGTTTAAGGTATCCGACTATACCCTAAAATTGTGAAATTTGCCAAAAATTGACAAGTTTTCTTATGATTTTATTTCATAGGCTGTCTTATTAACCTTTCAAAAATACAAAGTTTATCATTTTCCGTTCACTATAGCAAAAACTACAAGTGTTTTATTAAAAGCAGATACTATTACTTTAAGTACGATATCATACTTTAAAACGCGTTTGACTCGAAATGTGATTTTTTGAAAATAATCAAACGTTGCCAGCAATTGCTAAGAAAGTTTTGAAAAAAATTAAATGAAATTTTTTTGTGTAAGTTCTGGATAATAGTAGAAGTGTTTTAACCTTCAGATTTATCAATCACTGTTTTATTACAAAATTTACAGTCGCTTATGTGAATATAATCACTGTTTTTTAAAGCAATTTCATATAATAACTGAGACAAAGAGCTCTAGTTTTGGTAAAAATTAAAATATCTCTTATCCTGAAGGTTACTTTAAAAATGAATAACTTAGCAACACATCAGAATTGAAAATTTGTTTATAAACCTTTGGTATAGAATGGGCCCCGTTTATGTTATTTTTTTGTCAATTTTTACCCATTTTTTCCCATTTTAGTTATAACAATTTCATTTTCTCGTCTTAAAATATTAGCATATTTTTCTAAAAATGTACTAAAAAAATCTAAAAACAACAAAAGAATCCCCATATCTCCATTTTTTTAAAAAAAAGTTGTCGCAGCAGTCGGATACCTTAAGATAATATTAAAATATGTCCCTTATTTTTACATGATTTTGAAATCAATTTACATTGTCCCTGTATACAGTTGAAATCAATTACATGTTATGTAGTTATATTTCAAACATTAACTTTCAATACTATTTTGTGTTATAAAAAAACGTATATTATTTCAATACAATCAATTTACTTTTTATTCTTAATATTGCATGATTTCTTGGGCTACTACCGTATTCATTTTAATCTTTACCACTCGTAGCAACGTTATTTCACTAGAACAATTACTCTCAACCTTTTTTTTTTCTGTGGTGGTACACTTTTAACAATTTCAAAATTTGGTTGGAACACTAACAATAAAATAAGTTTAAAAGAATTTTACTTATTTGAAACTATTTACTATGTAAAATAGTATATGATAATAGTTTTCAATGTTCAATAAAATAATATACACGACAAAGACAATGAAATGTTTATTGAGAAATTAATTACAAATTAAGAATAAGAATACATTTAATACGAAATTCGAGCTCGATGATTTTGATACTTTCTATTATATTTGGTCATAAAAATGATAAGTTTTCTCTCTCATTTCTTTACCTACAATTTAAATGTCTCAATCTTTTCTTCATTTTTAAATTTTTTAATGCTGATAACCTGAATTCACTCACATAACAGATAATGTAACAGTATTTTTAAAGCTTTTTTGGCTATATGAAATAATTGCCCCTAATTTTAATCTAAAATGAATTCATTGACTCTTCCGAATTTTTTGAAAATAAATCTCGATCTCGATTATTACAGTACGAAATTAATTCTTCCGCTTTATTCAAAGGTAATTCATATATAGATGTATCCGTTATCACAAATGGATTACGAACCCAATCAATTTTCTTTATGTCTAAATTTGGGAAATAATGTTCAGTTACTGTATACTTTTAAGAATTTAAAATAAATAAATAAATAAAATAAAAAATTGGCTGCACACTTCAAGAATTTGGCGGCATATAAAAGTGCCGCCAAATCACTGCACTAGAGAGAGAATTAGTGTTTGTAGTGTCTACCACCAGGTGGAGATTAAATAGTCAAACTCTATAAACAGGGACATTTGTTTATGTTGATACCAAGAAACGTGTAGCTATGTGAATGTCATGCATGCTTATTAAAATAGAAAATAAATATATGAATAAATCATTATTTTTCATTGTGCTGCAGTAATAATACGAAGTTTGTCTCCCTTTGGTACAAAAATAAGAACATGTTTGTCCATTTTGGTAAGTAATGATCATAAGTTTCAAAAACATTTTAGTATGGTTATGGATTCCATCGATGCAGAAATGCATAAAAAGAAAAAAGATTTTTCCTGTATGTTTAATCGGTAGAGGCTTCAAAGTTTTGTGATGTGAAAAAAATAGATTCTACGTCCTTATCACTTTAATGTGGCTCAAAATTATGAAATATGTTTCCAAAAAACTTTTTAGAAACAGTAGAATGACATTAATTAAAAACCAAACAAATACTAAAAGATACCGGTCGATTTTTCCAAGTTAGTTGAGATATCTATGCAAGTTACATTACTTCAGTATTATGTCCATTAATTTGAATACAAGATTAAATATTCTCATTAATTACCATCGTTGTGCTCATTAATTACCAAAAGACGAAACTTTGTGAAGATACACAAAGTTTTCATCCTTTTGCTTATTATCAGCCGAGGTAAGGTAATAAAAATTCCATATAAAGATGTAATTTCAATTTTTTCATAATATGTTTGATGAAAAAAATAATATAAATGATGCATTTAGGAAAAGAAGTTTCATCATATTTTTAATCAACAAATTGCTTTATTATTTTCTGCTTTGTTATATGTGTACATTCCCTGAGTGCCGTACTCAGACCTCTATTATAGGGGTACATTCTAACAAACACGTACATCAGTGATTCTCAAAGAAATCTTTATCGATACCTATGGGTCTATGACAGCCTGCAAGGGGTCCACGTCAGCGGAAAAATAATTTGGGGGTCCATGAGGTAAAAATGGGTGTCTACAATAGTGTCTCTCATTAAACCCGATCTTTAATTTTAAAAGAAAATTTAATCAAGTGGAAACCAGTTTTATTTATTTAAAATATATATTTACTAAATTTAATGAAGTTACTTTGTAGTTCCAAGGCAACAGAATAAATTTTATTTAAATTTAAAGGAACATCATTTCAGCGTTTCTTGTTAGCATAAAACTAATGGAGTATAATTCCCCATTTTCTCGCTTTGTTACAGACAATCTGCCAGGAAAATGACATTTTAACCTACGTTAAAGGTTTGAATGCCCTTTTTTCAGATTTTGAAACTAGATTTGAGAATGCTTTGACTATAAATGGCAATACCACAGTATATAGGCAATAAATTCCTATGATCACATTGAAAAAAGAATGTCATATTAAAAGAGGAACTGATAAGATTAGACACAAGTGAAGATCTTGAGATAAAGTTTAGAAACTCATGTCAGAATTTTTGTCTTTAAAAATATTCCTGTTAAGTATCCCGAATGACGGAATATGCCGTAAGGGTTTTTGCTTTTCCTAGTATGAAGGAGTTTCTCAGTACACTTGCAAATTTCCAAAACAAAAAAAGAAAGAATAAAAGACTGGATCATGAGACCTAAAGACCTAATCCATGGAATTTAGGGTTAAATATGACGAGACTAATTTCAAATGCTGATTCATCCCTCCTATTAAAAGCATTTGTTTGTTGATCAGTTATTTTATGTAACATTTTTTTATTAATTTAATTTTAATTTAATTAATTAAGGGACATTTTAGTTTTAAAAACTATATTTCACTACAAGTACAAATTTAAATCTTTTCAAGTAAGTAGCTCTATACCAGCTGTCATATAAACACATTTAAGTTAATAAATTTGAAAAAATTCAGTATTAGGTAAGTAGGGGGAGGGGTTCTACCTAAAAACGAAAAACATGGCAAGTGGTCTATGGTACAAAAAAGTTTGGGAACCTCTGATGTAAAGGAAAGCGCCTATGGATAATCTCTACCGTAATAATTAAAACTATGTTTTTCTATGAGGAAGGAGAGGGGAACTCCCCCTTAACAACTCCCCTTGTGTTGTCCCCCACTTCATGCTAACGTGATTGAATATTATGAATGTTATCCAGAAAAGAGCAGTTTAGATAATGAATTTCATATACATTTAACCAAAAATTTAAAAATAAAAATAATAAAATGGTTTTTCACCAACACACATTTTTTAGTTTTTTCAACCAAAATATAAAACGTACTAAAAAAAGCTTTGTAAAAAAAATCTGTAGTAATAGCTTATTTTATTTTCTGCACATTATAGTTATTTTTTGTTTCAGATACACATAGCAACTCCCTTAATATCTTACTTAACAAACATGAAACATTATAATTTAACTTCATCTTAAGCCTTGAAAATTGTACAAAATATTTGCTTTGGAATATTTAGGCGTAAAACTTGTACCATTTGAAGAATAAACATTGTACACTTTCAGATATTCTTCGAAGCAAATTATAAATCACTTTTGTTCTGAGCATTAATTAAAAGTTGTAACACATTTTGCTAAACTAAATTCTTTTGGGTTTACTATATTAACGAAGCAGAAAGCTCATGTCAAAGCAATTTTACCATGTGCAATTTCACAAAATAAATTAGAAAGACACAAAAATAAAATGAAGCCATTGCGTAGTAAGTGTAAATTATGTTGATGAAAAGCAGGTTGAAGTTTTTCCTAAAATTTATCGTGCTGTGTACTTCTTATTTATTTGGAGTGCATAAATGCTTTTGTGTCAAAAGATTTTGAAAATTTTTGAAAATTTTCTTTGGATGACATAAATACAATTCATTCCAAATATAATGATAGAATACCAGTAATAAAGTTTAAGTGTACATATGAAACGAGTTTAAATTTCTTCTACCCAGTGATGCAGCTAAAGGTGTGGAAGGAACTAAAGGATCATACGACATGATGAATTTTAATTATTTTATTTATCACTATAAACAACCCAAACACAGATGAATAAGGTAATTCAATTCAGTAATAGAGCGAAAGAGAGACAAGATTCGCGTTCGGGGAGAATATGTTTATAATACAAATCTTCCGTTAATATTACTTTACACAGAGCTTAAATATTTAATATTCTCACTACTACTTTAACACTCTTAACATTAACTTAATATGAAGACCTGACTCTAGGCAGTCTTCCAATCTATTGCAATTAGACTCTAACACTTTTTGGTTAGCTTAACTTATCACTTCCTTACTCTTTTTTTACCAATTCTCATCACTGCCAATTTACTAACTATTCATTATTCACTTCTAATCTACTCACAATTCACTTCTCTTCTAATCCCGTCACAATTCACTAACTCTCAAACTCGGGAAGAAGTAATAAATATATTAAACTTTATTTGCATATCACGTATTCTACTTTTAGGAGATGATTGGTTAAAATTTCTGGCCCAAAAGGATACCCAAAAGGAGTTGTCATTTGAAGGTCGCGTATAGATCCGTCACACATATACGAATTTAATCTACAAAGGAAATAACTATTTGAGATTATATTAAATGACTCCACACAAGAATATTTCTTCTAACTTGGAAATCCATAATTGAACTTGAAATTGGCAAGTAATCTATAGCAAAAACTATACAGCGGAATTGCATGGAAATTGCGTACTGGCAGAATGAAATGATGGGAATTTTATCGAGAGGAAAAAAACAATGAGTTTCAAAAACCGCCCCTAGGTGGCGCATCATAGCTTTATTGAGAATATATAAATAATCTACAAAAATTTACAAAACATGCTCGATATATTGTCCACCATTGTCTGCTACCATTTGGAAGCCGCAGGCAAGGCGATGTGATACAATCGAAGTGATTATTCCGAAAGGTACTCCTCCACACATCGCCCGTTGTGTGAAACAAATGTTCCGCCGCCATTTCGATGACAACAGAATCATCAGTCTGCATATCCCTGCAGCTTGGCCTCCTAGATCCCCCCACTTAAATCCTTGTAACTTTTGGCTGAGTTGATACCTCAAGGCCATGGTATACCGTGATCCCATCAGATTTCTATCCGACCTTAAGGAAGGCATAGAACGCCATGTGCGTAACATTTCCCAGTTGAGGTAGCTTTCAACAGCTGAACATGAGATTTTACGCTTCCAGATGGTAGCAGACAATGGTGGACAGCATATTGAGCCTGTTTTGTAAACTTTTGAAAATTATTTATATGTTCTGAATAAAGCTATGATACGCCACCAAAGCGTGATTTTGAAAACTCATTGCTCTTTTCCCTTGATAAAATTTCCATCACTTCATTCTGCCATTACCCAATTTTCATGGGATTCCGCTGGATAGTGTTTGACATAGACTGATCGCAAATTTCAAGTTCAACTATGGACACCCGGTAAATATAGAAGAAAAGCGTCTCACTCACTCATTTGCGAGATCTCTGAGACTATTAGATGTAGATTTGAAATTTGATAGGCAAGTTTCTTTAATTAAGTAGTTCCTCTAAGTTGTGATCCTCTAAGAGCGGGCTTTGAAGAAATCGACTCCGAAGGGGGATTTAAGGGTTTTTTAAAAGACAATTTCCCGTTTTTGGACTATTAGATCTGCACCTTTTCTGCTGAGTATGGATCTCTAAAGAACGGATTTAGGAAAAATGGACTGGCACAGGGGTTTGCAGTGACGTTATGCATAAAAACTCTTTTGTGAGCAATGAGACATATGAACCGGAATTTTGGTACGAATGTTTCTTTAATTTAGAAGAGATCCTCAAGGAATGGATTTTAATGTAAGTCATCTCCCAGGGGGTTACGGGGGTATGAAAAATAAATAAACTTCCGGTGTTTAAATTTAAGTTCTCTCCTCATAAAATCAAAATGTAAGGGCTATAAGAACGCCTTTGAATACAATCGGAAGTTTAATGCTAGGATTTAGATATACCGGGTGATTCACCACTAGACCTACAAACTTGCAGGGTGTGTAAGGGTACACAGATGAGAAGAGAGAAAAAAGCCAAAGAAGCAAAGGAAATGAATGAACAGAAGCACCAACACATTAATCAACATAACGCCCATATGTGGGCTTTGGAGAGCCTTCATTGTGCGCAACAGCGTTTTTCGGTTAATGTTTGGGCCTGCATTCTTGAAGACTGTTGGTACAGGATCCCTTTAGATGGTATGGTATATCTGATCTTCTTGCGACATATCCTGCCCGAACTTCTTGGCGCAGCACATGTTCCTTCATCATTGCGCCACTCCATGTCATACCAGCATGACGGGGCTTCTCCCCATTACGAAATTGACGTCTGCGAAAAACACCTCAACATAACCTTTGGACAGCAGTGGATAGGTCGTGGTGGCCCGGTTCATTGACCTACCTGATCACAAGACCCTATCATGTATAGAATTCTTCTTCTGAGGTCACATGAAGAGTTTGGTGTACGAGAACCCTTTCCTTTAAGTTGAATACCTCATTTCTGGAACATCTGTAGCTGCTGGGAGAATACGTGGCGTGCCTGGAATTTTCCGGAATTCAAGGAATTTAATACAGCGCCGCTGTTAGACCTACCAGACGACTTCTGGTCGTAATTTCTAATACTTGTTGTAGTACAACCTCTTAATAAAATATTTTCTGTCCCATTAATGAGCTGCTGTCCTTACTCTTTTTCTCTGCTTCTTTACACCATAGCTCATTATCGCAGCATTTGCGATTCTGACGCATTATGTGATTCCGTGTCGTCTCTGTACCCCCTATATGTTTGTCAATCTGGTAGGGGATTACCGTGTATAAGTAACTTTAGAAGAATATGAAGTCATATAATCTCAGAAACACCTAACGGAGCAAGTGGGTAATAGCTAGTTAGTGGTACGAAAGATGAATTTGCATGCGCGTGTATTATTTAGAGTGTTTCCAATAATGTTAAATTTGCTTTTGTTGTTGTTGTTGTTACTAATGCCACCTGTCTGGCGATGTCAGATAGAGACCCAAAAGATTTATCACGGCAAAGAGTTAGATATGCATCTGTCGATAGCCGTAGCCTTCAGCACCGTACAGGTTTTGTCTCAGTTTCATCCCAATTTTGAGGGAAAGTACTCTAGGGGGTCAGTGGCCTTTAAGAAATCTACTGACAGAAAATATTGGGTAAAAAATGAGTATTACTAAAATTCATTTATTTTGGAATGCATAAAATAGCATCTTTTAGTAAATCAATTATTTTAAAACAATCGATATTTTTATTCCTTAAGGTTAGTCCCAATTACTCGGATAAAATCTGTACAATTTTTTTTATGCCTTTTTAGGGAAAATATTTTCCGAATGAAATTGCTTACATTGAATTCGGTTACAGAAACTAAGTGCATTTTATTACGTCTTTGTAAGGTTTCGGAATTAACTTTTTCAAAAAACATCCTTTCAGCCAGATTAGGATTCTTTTATTCAGCTAGTTTTCAAATAAAAATAGTCTCTCCATGATTTTGATTTAAAGAAAGGCTAAAAAGTAGCATTTTAGAAGATTTTCATCCGAAAAAAAAACAAGGCATTCAAGAGTATCAGCTATAATTTTAGTTTATTTTTTAAGGAAAAGTGTTCGATGGCAGTAGCATGAAACATTTTTTTACATGTACAAACATTTTAATTCAGTCAGAAAAATCACGAATAATTTAAATGTGCGAAAGGGTGAAAAATTTTAACTTTTTTCATGAGATATAGTAAGTTTCTACTTTTTAAAACAGAAAAACATGAACTTTCAAGTAGAAATTTTAATATTTGAGGAAGTTTTGACATCCAGTGATAAAGTTGGTCACCATTAAGTATAAATTTAAAAATGTAATCCCTTAAATGTCTGCCAGAAACAAAAATTAAACGGTGGAAATTTCATTAAAAAATATATTCATATAAGTTTTATTTATAGATATATTAATTAATTATTCATTACGAAAAATATAATACAGAAAAAAATTATTTTATCATGAAAAACAAAATTGTTTAAATGGAAACGGCTCCTTTTCTTTTCATGTAATGATAAATCTTGATAGGGATTTTCCTTTCTAACTTAATTTTACGCTTTCAGATCCGGGAAAGGTCTGGAAATAATAAAAATAAAAATTAACTATATCACCTCCAGATATCAGAAACCCCATTCTCATTTTATATAGCTGTGCTATCTTTGAGCTAGTATTAAATCATCTGACTTAATCCTTGCATAGTATGGGGGAGGGGAAATCATTAGTCTGTGGTTTTCCTTTTTTCCCCTTTAAAGGAAAGTAACTATCACTGAAAAGTTGTCCTAATTTTAATAGTTAATTTGAAAGTAAATTTTATTTATAACATGACAAATAATTGAAAATTTACTTTTTCTTTTAAATTTTAAATCTCTGAATTAAGAAGTTAAGACACGATTTAAATACTTTTAAAGTACTCGAAATTAAAATTATTTTCCGACTTAGATCTTCATATTTCCTTTATATTTCTTGCTTTTATTGTTCCTTATTTTCTCCCTATTATATCCACACAAGTGAGAATATGAGTGGTCGTTAACGTCGCACTATAAAGCATTATGAATTTTACCGGCAACAGAAATCGTAATTTTGAATCTCTGTTAAATCAAGGGGATGACACTTGAGCCGGCACTTTACTGTCTTAACTTCCAAACCACGCCAATGAGCCACGACAGATTTAACGTAAATCAGTAGCTCTACACGACGTGTCTTCAGTGGGGAACTAATTTGATATCTGAGTTCTGGGTGTCAAGCGCTATTTGGCGCGATTTATTCCTTAATCGTGCCAAACAGGCTTGCTGGCGAGTAATAAGGAATTTAAAATGGCAACCAGGCTGTAACAATTCGTCAGGAAAGTAAGTTTAAAGAACTGTTTTGAAATATTTTAAAATATATTTCAAATAAAAATATAGTAATAGATTGAAAATAACGAATATTAGTCAATCATTAATAACAATATAACATGGTAATAATTATATTATGTAAAAAATATAGTAATAATCATAAAATGTAACATATTAATTATTTTATATATAATAATATTATTATATAATAATATTATATTATTTATAAAATAATTACATAATGTATATTAAGTTTAATCAATAAGATATATCAATTAATAAATGCTGATAAATTCTAATTTTCCAAAAATTGCGAGTTTCTTTAATGAATTTCATCGACCAAGTAATATTTAAAAATGTATTATTTAAAAGTAAAATATAGTGAAAATGCGAAATTTTCAGCAATAATTAAAAGCATAGCCCTCATACTCTTTAAAAAAATGTCCTGGTTCTCACCATGGATATTAAAAATATCCATATTCAAAAATAGCACCAAGTACAATAAAAGACTGAAGCAGTGACTTAAAGAATGATTGCAACGGAAATGGCTAAATTTTAAAGTAAATTGAATTAAAATTGTCTGAAATTAATAGGGTTACCGAGATAAAAATGCAATAAAAATTAACAATAGTATATGCCATCCCCATGGCTACCACCTAATGAAAATATTAAGGTAACAAAATTGTAATATTATTTCCATCTTGGCTAACATAAACAATAACTTGTTGAGATAATTTGATAACTTTTTAACGATATCAAATTAGCTCCTCATATTTATACACATAAGTACATGAGAAGAATTGTAATGGTCCATCGTTCAAACGTAAACATCTTCTCCGCCAAACATCACAATATTAAAGTTAGTTAACAATTTTTCTATAATCAAGAGCGAGCTATTTTTTAAAAATGTTAAATACGATCAAGGCCAATGGTATTTTAAATAGTAACAAATGAAATGTGTATGCGTTCTTAGAGAGTAATATAAGTAGTAACTTCCTCAACTTGTGTTATGAAAGGTTGTAATACAAAAACTCTAAATTGAATTAATATTTAATGTTAAGGAAGTAATTAGATAAATATATTTCTTATCATTAAGTACCATAAATGGAATTTATTGTAAACGTGTTGTTATCTTTAATAAAGAGGCTCGTTTTGGATCAGTATATATAAATTCATCATTTTTCAAAATTTCGCATTTAAAAATATTCTTTACATCAAATCTTAGCATTCTAATCAATATGAAGCATTGAGCTACTTTAAAATACAATATTCCATAAATAATGTTTTTTTTAAGCAAAAATGGGATTCCAATGAATTGAATCCTTTTATTATTGTTTAATATAGAATCTCACTTAAATAATAAAATAAGGCTTTATAATTTTTTTAGATTCTCATAATTTTGTAACAATTTGCTTAACGTTATTAATACATAAAGTTACTTCGCAGTTAATTTGAGTATCTATTTTTTTCTATCATATGTACAGTGGACCTCAAAAGTGTTCGTACACTTACAATTTCCTATCAAATTTAATGCTTTCGACTAATAAAAATTAATATATTGTTATTGTAATTTTTTGTGATATCTGCAACTTGTTCTTAATAGAATGAAATAATTATTTTTTTAAATAATATAACTATTATTTTTTAAAATTAATAATCAAAAAGCTATTGAAAAATTACGCCACAAAAGTCTTCGTACACCTAACAAAAATCTCAACTTAGCTATAAATATTGTATTTTTTTCTTACTTTAGTACTTAGTAGGATATCTTTTAGTGTCCACAATAACTTTTAAATGTTTTGGTATAGATTTAATCAGTTTTTTGTAATTTCTGCATCGGTTTTCCACCATGCTTCTGTTATTATTGTTTTTACTTCCCATTTTGTGTTTATATGTAGTGTTTTCTTTTTTTTAAATAAAATTCTCACCAAATATGTTCTACTGTGCTAAATAAACTGATTGAGGAGGTATTTTCAGAATTTTGGACAGTTATAGAGACACCAGCGGCGTACATTGAGAGCAGAGCGCTTGGAGTCATTATCCTGTTAAAAAATGAAGTAGTCTCCTATATCGAAATTTTCGCCGTATAATTTAAAATTTCACTTTTAAATATTTAAATACAGCTTATGATTCACAATACCATACAAAAATACCAAACTACCTAATTTTGAGGCCAATTTGCACCTCAACGCAAGAACACTTCCATCTCCATGGTTCATTAATCCAATTTGATTCTTGAGATTAAGCTTCAGAACATTCAAAATTGACATCAAATAGATTGGAATGTCGGAAAATTAAATATTTTTGGTTCTGATGGGCATATAAAAGTTTGTAAATGAAAAAATGAGGAATTTAATCCCATGAACTTATGTGGAACAAGAACTCCTCCACCTCCATGCTTCAGCATGGAGATGGAGAAGTTTTTGCGCGGGGGTGTAAATCGACTTTAAAATTAGGTAGTTTGAGTTTTTTAAGGTATTGTGAATCATGAGCTCTATTTAAATATTTTAGAGGAATTTTAAATTAGCCGCTCAAAATTTGGATATTGGAGACCACTTCATTTTTTAACAAGATAATGACACCAAGCTCACTTCTCTCAATGTATGCGACTGGTGTCTCAAGAACTGCCTCAAAATTCTGAAAAAACCTCCTCAATCAGTTTATTTAGCCCAGTAGAGCATATTTGGTCAGAATTTTTTTTAAAAAAAGAAAACTTGACATATAAACACATGATGGGAAGTAAAAACAATAATAACAGAAGCATGGAGGAAAACCGATGCTGAAATTACAAAAAAACTGATTAAATCTATACCAAAACATTTAAAAGTTATTGTGGACACTAAAAGATATCCTACTAAGTACTAAAGTAAGAAAAAAATACAATATTTAAAGCTAAGTTGAGATTTTTGTTAGGTGTACGAAGACTTTTGTGGCGTAATTTTTCAATAGCTTTTTGAATATTAATTTTTAAAAATAATAGTTCTATTATTTTTAAAAAAATAATTATGTCATTCTATTAAAAACAAGTTGCAGATATCATAAAAAAATTACAATTACAATATATTAATTTTTATTAGACGAAAACATTAAATTTGATAGGAAATTACAAGTGTACGAACACTTTTGGGGTCCACTGTATGTATCTACAGTGATATTTAAAATTTAATTTTACTCATAAACGTATTTACCAATAGTTTATCTGAATCCTTACGAACCCATGTAAAAGAAATATTTAGATAACCCAAAAAGCAAAGTAAGCATTGTGTACAAACAAAAATTTCAATCATTATTATCAATAAAAGTACCACTACAATGTAAACAGCAATGTAAGCGAAATATAGAGAGAAAAGTTAGTCTTTTAGAATAATATTCATGCAGACGAAAAATTTGCCTCAGCAAATTTAAGAGTTCAAAATAATGTATAAAGCGAAAGTACAAAAATTGTATAAAGATAAAACATTACACCCAAAAATAAAACAAAACATTATTAATGTTCTATAAAATACATTAAATATATTAAAATGAATTTTTAAAAACAACATACCTGGCTACGATACAACTGTGTAAACCATATGCTTGATCTCGAAGAGAGATGATAAAGAACTATTTTAATATATTTTCTTCACAAGAAAAATCGTCTGTTCATTTACTTCTTTTCATTCTGCTTTCACCAGAATCAAAAACTTTATTCTTATCTTCGTAAGCAGCTTCAGTTTTTTTCCCGTTGTCCAGTCAACTAATTTATTGTTAATAAAGTTAATTATTAATACAGTACGCTTGTCGTTTTATACGTAGCCAAGCAGAAGAAGAACTGATGAATATTTCCTCGCCACTGCGTTGACTAAAAGGATTTTCTTTTGTGGTGTTGGCATCAGTTGTTCATATCATCTGCCGGAACTTGATCTTGTCTCAGATCTAGAGAAGAAAAAAGAATAGAAGAATTTTAATAAATGTGGACGTTGTTCCAGATAATAAATAAAATAATAAATCAATGAATGGAATGTATGTTAATGCATTGATTCGTTTCCAAGGCGAGGAATTCGTGATGGAAGAGAATTTTGGTTCTGTGTCAATAAAATGTGTGCTTACCAATGCATTTGAGTATTTATTAGAAGTAAGTATAAAAGGATTATTTCTTCTTCTTTATTATAGATTCCATTGCTAACATTTCTTGTTATGTTGTAATATGAAAACAGCTGAAAAGGATAACAAATTAAATGGAAATGGATTTTTGTTGCGTTCCAAACATTTGCTATGCAAGAATTGCTTTGGTATGCCGTAATTTTTCTCTTGTAACTCATTGATTTTTATTGAAAAAGAAAATAGTATACATGAATTTGAAGGTGGTTATTATTTAATTATCCTAAAATAAAATCCTTAAGTAGTTAATTTGATAAAAATTTAATCAACATTAAATATTTGCTATCGTTTGATCATTTTTTGAATGAAATATTCTATTTTTTAAATTATTCATATGTATTGAATTTTCAAAGCTGAAAAATATTGATAAAAATAGATGAATTGGAAGCAAAAAATACTTAAATTCTTTTCAGAAACAATGATTTTCTTTCTCATTTACTCAACTATTGTATTAGTAGTTTTTGGCTATGGATTCATTTAAGAATACTATGAGAAAAATTTGCCAGTTTTTAGGTAAAAGATCAATACTATGTAGAAATTTGTGCGCAATCAACGTTACTGTTTGTCCTGTAAATTTTTCATAAACATTTTCAAAAGAATAAAATGCATTTTAATGGACAAAATTCCTTTAAAATGTTACTTAGAAGCAAACACAATCTAAAAAGCTTAATTTGTAACAGAATATCAAAATATGAAATTTTCAAAGAAATAAAAGTTTCAGACATAGGAATCCCGAGAAAAAGTGCCTTTATATGTTTTTAAATTGAAACAGCACATATAATCACAGCACTAATAATCAAAACTATAAAATACAATCGATTTTTCAATAGGTGTTCACAAAAAAAGACATAGTTGCACTCGTGTACAATAGTTTTGTGCTTCAAATAACCTTATTAAATTGTGACAAGTTGTAATGCGTTTTTAAGTATTACAAAAATAAATTTATTTTCACACAACAAGCTCATTTTCCAAATTCCTTCATCAATATTTAAATCATTTTTTTAAAAAATCGATTCAATTTTATTGACTATTAAAATTGAGGCTTAAATTTAAAAGGAAAACTTTTGTGAAAGATGATACATTTAAAGGATATTAATATTTTAAACGATAAATTTTTAAACGTTAATAATTAAAATTGTTTACATTTATATATATCCCAGTGACCAAATCACTAATTACATTTAAAAATTAAATGCATCTAATCAAAATAAATTGTATCCTGTGGCTTAAGGTAGCGTGCTGGCTTCGTAAGCCCAAGGTTTTGGGGTTCGATCCCGGTTGGATGCGAAAATCGTAAGCACGCATGTCACAAAGTTATGTGGCATGATAAAGATCCCTTGTGAGTATCTATTTGGCTCTGGTGCTCTCTGTAAAATTTAATCACGGCAATAGTTAGCATCTTTGATTTCAATAAATTCAAGCCTCCAAATTTGGTAACAAGAGCCACCACTGAATTGGTTCTCCCATTTGGGGACTTGCCGTGTCTCCTAAAGTTTAGTTGCTAATATGCTGTTCATTAAAAAACATTATTAAATTTTAAGTAACTTTGCTGTGTCTAATTAAACAGAAAATATAACAAAATCGTATTAAATTGGCAAGTGATTATTAACATCGTACTCTAAAGAAACAGAGAGGATATTGGCGACAGACCTAGTAATTTTGACCATGGTCAAATGATGAAGACAACATTTGAGCTGGCATTCCACTTTCTTAATTTCCGCCCTGTACCAAATTGGGTACTTTGTGCCACGGAAGATTTAACGTGCATTAGACCCTCAACAACAAGGGTGTTAAACTTAAAGGCTCACTTGGGCCAAAGAAACAAGGTTTAACTTTAGATGGGCCACAGAAAAAATCAATATTCATTGAAATGTAATTTAATTCCGAATAATACCTTAAAAAACATCAATAAAAGAACAAGAAAAATATAATGCTTACTTCCTGTCACCCACATCTCTTCCCTGCTACTATCTTTCCTATTTCCGGAGATATTTTGATATTTTATTATATATTATTGTATGCTGGCCAGGCCGCAAAAATGTTCGCTGTGGGCCGTATGAGACCCGTGGGTCGTGAATTTGACACCCCTGCTGTACAAGGTGGGTCTTCAGTGCCACTAGGCTTGAACTCATGATATGGCAGCCAATGTTTCGTGACCATAACCATTAAGTACCATGGCCACATGTTCAATTGGCAGTTGGTAAAATATTAATATAAAGGTAAAAGCAAAGGTTTCTTAAAGCATGAAACGAAATATTTTTAAATTTGAAAAAATTTCTATTTCCAGTGTGTTTTAAATTATAAGTAAAAAAAACACAGGTGAAGTGGAAAAGCTGTAGCAGAATTTGCGTTACCCACGAGGAGGCCTACTACGGTACACCCTATGTTCCTTAAGGCTTTTTTTCTAATATGGCCTTTAAGCATAATTTTAAAATGGAAGTTGCGAAGATGTCGAAGGGCAAGAACTGGACAATGTAAAACGAGAACCCGTCCTGGGATCCTAAGGCGTCAAGAAAAGCTGCTGTCCGCTCATTTTAGACTTTTGACAGGTCGTGACTGTCTGAGATCGCATCTCTACAGAATTGGGGGTATCACCAATTCACCGGACTGTACTCTGTGTGACTGTGGTCAGCCTATGACCACTGAAGATTAGGTTGTGTGCCCTGCACTAATTAGTCTTAGTTCAATTATCGAAAAATATTGGAGAGCACGTGCACTAATGGCATAGGAGCTATTGTAGTGTGTGGCATTTATAAAATAAAACAAGTAATATAAAAAAAATTAAGTCAATTCCTACTTAGATCAACAAAAAAAAATATTTTAATTACTTTTTATTAAATAGTTGCAATAAATATAAATATGAGTATACGTATGACAGAATCACAACATTAAGTGGCAATTAATTTTTATTAGTTATCAATAAAGTATTGTATTGTCATCCAAAACAATCGTGTTTTTAGAATTTCAGTTCAACTGAATGCTTTGAAACGTGAGAAAAAAAATCTTTTAAAGTTGGACCCAAGTCGCTAAAAATGAAGCCAACATGGCTATATATGTAATTCTTTAAATAATTAATTTCAGTCAACTAGTTTTAATTAATTATAATTAAATAATCACATTGTTACTCAAAGCAATGGTGTATAGAATTTTTCAGTTTAAATGAGCGCTTTTAAAAATGTGAGGAAAAAAACCCTTTCAAGTTTTGACACGTTGCCAAAATGTTCGCTAAGTCTCCAAAAATGATGCCAACGTGGTTGTATTTGTAATTCTATGAATAATTGGTTTTTATTAATTATAGTTAAATTACTGTATTGTCATACAAAATAATCCTGTATATAAAATCTCAGCTCAATTGAGTGCTTTAAAATGCATATTATTAACGATTTGAAATTTGAACAAGATAAATATAGAGAGAGAATGAGAGCTAATAGTAGGGATTGAATAAATAAATAAGTACAAATTAGATATTATCAGGCAATTCTTTGATGCTAAAAAAAAATCTCCATTTAAAGAAAAACTTATTTAAGACGCAGTGAAAAAATAAAATCCATGGAAGGATTCCGATTCTTTAAGGCTATTATTTTAACCACTCCAAAAAGCTCCATCATCCATTCTCATCTATTAACCATAGATAAAAACTTGGCATTTCAGAAACTGAGGTAAAAATCAATCTCCAACGGAAGCTGCTTTCACGCATTTAAAAATACAAGGCTTGAACTGCTATGTTAAATCAAAGAACTCATTCAAGTTGCTAATCGATTTCTTTTGTTTAATGAAATGACGTGAAATCCAATATTTGGGTTTGGAGGGAATTCATTAATCAACCTTTTTTCCTATCAACATACAACTTTTGATTAAAACGTTGTTTCTCCCGGCTATTTTTCCAAGCTACATTTTCCTTCGAAATGAATACTATAACTGTCTTATCAGTAAAAAAGTTATATTTTTTTTATTATTGACGTTTTTAAATTACCTCACAGATTTCTATGAATATCTACCTTATAGTAAAACACTGTAGACACCATTTGAAATTGTTTCAGTTCTGCTGAAGTTTGAAATAGTTCCTACTTTTAATTACCCAAAATGAAGTGAAAAATGTTGCATTTTACATTTTTAGAAATGTACTAGCAATACGATCAAATATTTATATTTTAACATTTTTATTCAAATTTAATATGAGTCTTATTTGCCATTGGAAATACTTGTACATTTGTACAGGGCAGTATAATTTTTTTTAATTAAATTTCATTTTTCATTTCTCCATACATATTCAAATATAATTCTTCAATCTTTCTATATATATAAAGAAGGAAAACGACTATGGTACTCACTCTCTCCACACAACATCTCCCAAACTATTAAACCTTCATACTTCAATTTGGGTAAGCATGTTTCTTTTCTTGATTAGAGATTCTCTAGGATCAGATTTTAAGGAAACCGATTCGTAAGGCTGGATTGCGTGGGGTTATAGATTTAAAAAAATATCCGTTTTTTTTAATTATAGATCTACGAATTCGAAATGTGGCAAGCATTCTTTTTGTTAAGAATAGAAATCAACTAGGAACAGGTTTATAGAAATTGACTTCCAAAAGGTATTACGGGAACGTAAAAATAAATAGATTTTTAGTTTTATTAGTCCTAATCCTTTTTTAAATTAAGAGGACATAAGAATGTTTTTCAATACATTTGAATGGAAAGACTTATATATCGATAACTTGAAAAGAGAGTATATATGTATATCCAAGCAACATCATGAAATATCCAACGAGAAGCTGGTGGATAATAGCTAGTAAGAATATAAAAATGTCCGATTTAAAGACAATGGAAAGCAATGTATTTGTTAAATAAGCGAAATGCCGAAGAACATGAATACCACCTGTATACCACAAAAATTCCAATTATAAAAAGGGTCTATCCGCGAAATTTCAACTAATCCTCATGGGGAAAATTTATTTCTTTAACTGTAAATTCTATTGAAAACTTTATCTTGAAAAAAGACTCGATTTGTGTGTGTGTGTGTGCAAATGAGCTATTATATTTGAGAGGGACATTTAGGTACGCGAAGTTAGTCGAAATTTAGTTTTATATAGTCGCTGGATGGTCAGTTATTGATAATTGGCGAATAAGTTATAAGATTGAGCTTAAGAATTACGACCTTAGGTCGTACCATGAAGTCTAGTGTAGGAGGCAAGAGTACTTCAAGAGTAAGCGGATTAAGTGGACATCCAACATAGGTAAGAATAAAGGGTACTTACGTATTATCGCAACAATCGCCAACGTTCAAGATAACTCGCCAAGTTGACAACCTCAATTTCTCATGTGTCGTATTGATCTGAATTGGCAATCATGTGCTTCGTTTCACATAATGTCACCAAAAGGTTACGATAATACGTAAGTACCGAAAAAAGTCGCAAAATGTTAAGGAGTCCAAAAAGAGGCTCCAAGAAATTTTAATACAGTGCCTTCTCAGGACTATTTCCGACAGTGAAATGAATATAAATCCTTTTCAAAAATATTCCCACGTACACAGTTACTTGAATTTTCTTACGGATCTACTTCTTAATAAGTAATTTTATTTCTGCTACAAATTTTCAATAAATTTAGAATAATATAGTTGAAATTTTCAGACTAATATTCAATCGCCAATCAAAGAACCGATATCTGGTTACTCAACTGAGTCATTGAAAAAAAAAGAATCGCTAGTTCCAAAAATAGTAGAATATGAATAATTAATTTTCTTTTACCACTTAATGGACTTAGGTTCTAGTTGGTTTACTTAAAGAAGATACTCTGTAACTTAAGCGAATGGCCCCCAAAACCTTGAAAGAAAATGCACTCCAATATAATTGATCCAGACCTTGGTTTATGTGTAACATCTGCGAAAATGTCGACAAAATCAACAAATCCACGCAAGCTGTCCCCCCAAAAACGTCAATAACTACCCGGAACCTCCGATCTTTCTGATTTGCCTCAGAGCAAAAGGGATCAGTTCCAGAAAACTGTTAGGCATGTTTATCTTGCTCCATGGGATTACTCACCTCAACTTAAGCTTTCGGAAAGTTAAACAGCAGATTATTTTCGAAAATAATTTATCCCGTATTTTTACAGTGAGTTAACTGAAGCATAGGAATTAGCTGTTAATCCGGTTAATATTTTTGCATTATTCGAAGGTTATTATGGACAGTTATTATTGGCTTCTAAGATTTTTTTTTTCTGTCACGCAAAGTTAGGTTTATTAACTGCGCTAGCTAAAGGTTGTTTTCGGCTAATGTTAGAGGATAGGACCCAAATTCGAAATATTTTTTCAGATGTAAAACTACTCAAACATTGATATTACATTGTGGCTTCTCTATCCTGTATAGAATCACTTATTTTATAATACCTCTCATTTTTATCGGAGTTGACACATTTTTTCTTTTATAAAATGTGTTTCGGTTTTTCTCCTATACCGTAATGCTAAATGAGCGATTTCTTTACATGTTAAAAGAAAAAACTAATTATTTATGAAATATTTTGAAATTTA
Organism: Trichonephila clavata; assembly: GCA_019973975.1. NCBI lineage: Eukaryota > Metazoa > Arthropoda > Arachnida > Araneae > Nephilidae > Trichonephila > Trichonephila clavata. The sequence goes on along the minus strand of BMAO01019923.1, from coordinate 108,439 downwards.
AAAAGTAGTTCAGACATTATAAACAAGTGCATGAGTTACTTAGCATGTCACAAATTTTTGTATAAATTGAGGCATTTTTCTGTTAAAATGTGTTTCGCGTTAAGTTCACGCTCTTGTGCTTATTGCGAAAACAGCATTAAAAAAGTGAGTTGATAAATATTTCATTTGGAATATTAACTTGTTTTATTAAATACTTTCGGTTTTATGTAGAGTTTCATGATTAAGATATATAAAACTAAAGTGAAATGTATTTTAAATATTAATTTGCTTGGGTAATCACAAATCGATGAATAAAGAGCCTATGCCCTTAACTAAGCTTGAAATCAATACACCAATGCTTACTCCATTTTTTTAACATAATACAGAAAGTAAATTTAATAAATTCAGTTTCTAAAAATATATTTGGAAATAAAAAATGCACTTAATGTACGATTAATTATGGTGTGTTTATATATATATATATATATATATATATATATACTAGAAGTATATTTTTACTGCAAATATCTATTACAAAAAATGGATATTGATTCAGAAATTTTTCTTTGGATACATTTATAAATTTGTTTTAATTTTTAAAATGATTTAACAATTGTATTTAGATGTAAAATTGAATATTTGGAAAATAAAAATATTTCTGCACAAAAAACTCTTTTAATCTATATCTTAGCCATCGATTATATATCTCAAAATTCTGAATAAAAAAAAAATACCAATCTGAACTATACTTCAACTTAAAAAGTATCGTCTGATGCTATGAAAGATCTATCTATATAACCACCTTTTCTAGAAATACATATAACATCACTAAATATTATGGGTTGAATTTTGCGTTGACATCGAAATGAGTTATTGTATGGCGGATCTTATAAATTACAACTTTTATTAGATTACAATCAAGTTTGTAGATCCTTTTTTCTTCTTATTTCTACACTATGCAATTGGAAGATCTTTGGAGCCCAATTCAATGTAACTCGGAAAATCTCGTCTGTTATGCAAAACATTATTTGTAGATTTTTGGATGCAAGTTCAAATAACTGTATTCGTACATTTGTGGTCATGTACTTCACAATCTTAAAACCTCAACTTTATGGGTTTAAACCCTTATGATGCCCACTTTTTTGCCCATAATATTTCAAAAACATGGCTCATTTTTTCATTTTACTAAGCATAATACTTAACAGAATGAGAAAATAGGAGAGTTTTATTTTAATATAATTACAATTTTTTAGTTTTTACACTTTTTCTTATTTTATAATTGTAGAACAGAAAAAAATCTAAATGTCTGCTTTTTTAATACAATCTGCAAGCTAAGAAAAATTAAATTCTTAAAAGAAATTCTCTAATACTTACAAAAAATTTCATGTTGGTACATCTTTTTTCAAGGAATTTATGTGCGCTTTCATACGTGCATTCACACACAATTTGAAGCATTGTGTAATACTAAGTTTTACATTGCGATGAGGACAGAGATAACATCAAAGTTTTTGGATTATCTTTCATTTTTATTTCTTCTCACGCAACAAATTATACATTGTCTACCAATCCCTGTTATTTTCCGAATATTTTGAAAAATCTAAAATCCTGCCTTCAATGAAAAATTACTACCTTCACCACAAATAAAATCCTGAAAGATAAATATTTCAGTTCCTTCACGGTAACTGCAACTCTCAAAACACACTGGCACCAATAATCTTATAAGATAATAATATACGATAAAATAAATGATAGAAAGAAGAAGATATCTCGTGCCCGTACATCGTACGGGCAAACCGGTTGCGTCCATCTTTCAATAGCCCGAACTGTTTTTCAAGCAAGCCAATTAATATTGAATTTAGACTTGAATATCTTATTCTTAGGCAATTAGTCAACTTACAACAGCAAAGGAGGATGAGACAAAGAAAAGGAATTTGAACATTATCTAAAGTGTTTTAACCATGCTATACATTATGTATTCCTTAAAAATATTTATTGACGTTTTAGTATTTATATTTTAATCTGACATTAAAAATATAGAAGATTTCATGATTCTTATCGTAGGAAAATTATAAATATCGATTATTAATTTTAAAAAATAAAAAATTTTCATTGTACATAGGTACAGAATGCATTTTATTAAAAATATTTTGATTTCACTATCCTTTTATGAAACTAGGCACTTGACTCAAAGAAGTGAAATATTATTTTTTTTTAAATCACCAGTCAAATTGTGTTGAATTTGCTTTGTATTCATAAGAAAATAAGATTCATAAATAACCAGTTTATGCAGCTTAGTAACAGTTTTCTTTAACGGCATGTACTACAGTTTAAACGCAAGCGTTGAAATTTTATTCACACACAAAACTATTTAACTTTCAATAACACTGCTGACTTTTCACACGATTATAATCTAACTACAGCATACAAGATAGAATCTATATACTAGATATTTCCCGAGATTTCTGTTAGTTGTACAGTAGAGGGTTGAAACTACGTCAAAAAGGGAATGGCAAATTAGATTTCAAAATATTGCGAATATTGTCTCCCTTCCCACCACAGTTGTAAAATTAAAGGAAAATGGAATATATGTGAACAGTAAAGTTTCGCATTAATTTTCTCTGTATTGTTAATAATGCTATACTAGTAAGGAAAAAATTCTTTAAGAAGATTCATTAAACGTTCCACGCCACGATTTCACAGAAAAATCTGTCATTAACTAAATAAAAAGTTACAAATATTTAACGAAAGAGAAAAACAAATATTTTCACTTTTAAAAATATATACTTTTTTTCTAATTTAAGAAGAAATTTTACCAAGTTCAGATAATTGACTCAAAACATGGTCATTACTTTCATTGAAACATTAAAAGCTAAAAATAAATAAAAAAGTTAGAGATAAAATTAAATAAAGAACATTAGAAAATTGATAAGGGAAATTTTTTAGGATTTAAAAAAAAATGTTTTCAGTAATGCTCAAAAATTTCCATTTTACTTAAGATTAATTTTTTGTAACTTTGTAATAGAACTACCATTCATAATCTCATAAAAATTAAAAAATTGTATTGTATTCAAAATGTGTGTGTGTGTATGTGTTATCATTTCAATTAAATATAAGCTCTACGAATCTAATTTCTTTGCTGTAATTTAATTATTTTAATGATAATTTTTTCTTTTCAGAAGTTATTCATGTCGCTATATAAATTTTACACTATTTATTTCGGAACTTTTAGGCACCACTATGTGGCTTATGAAAGAAAATGAAAACTCTGTAAATGCTATTTCGCCTTTCGTCAAATGTAATGAACTGTATATATTTTCAGCAAAGACTAGGGGGTTATTTAAAAGCAGACGAATCACTATAGATTAAGGAAATAATTAATAATAACAATAAAAATAAAAACAGCAAAAAAATGCTAATTTATTTATATTAATCGCAAATTATCAATAATGGTTTAAAGGTTTACTTTCAATAGAGGAAAAATGAACAGTTTTTATAAAAGTACGAAGAAAAAAATCTTAAGAAAAAGTGGTTGATAAGAGATTTAAATATCATTTTAAATAATCTTGTAAACCAGCCAGTGATTGATGCGTATTATTAATTATAAGCGCATTGAATGATATTTTAGAAAAATTTCCGCCTCACAGAATTCGACTGACAATATTCTGAAGGGGTTATGTAGGGCAGCATGGAGACGAACAAATCAATCTATAGCAACATGCAGTCCGTAAATCAACCGTTAGTCGGCAGTAATTTTCCGCAAAAAAAACTAGTATGAAGGGTATGATGTCGAGTTAAACAAAAACGAGCAATAAGAGGTAAGGAATACATTTATTGGACATATAGCATGTTTACAATACAAATAATTTGTCCCAGCTCGATGCCAGAAAAGCAACTATAAGTTATTGTCACATGAATTGTTCGAAGATCCAAACGCCTAGGTCATAGAACAGCCGACACCGACAGACAAAGGATTGTGAAAATCGTTCAAACAAATCCGGTGTGATGGCAATGTCAGCTGAAGTGATGGTGATCCGTGCCGTGATATCCTCCATTGTAGCCGCCAGCGTCTCCTACAAGAGTGGTCACAGAAGAAATAATTCCAGTGATTGAGGTGCGAGAAGTGTGGAGTCAAAGCAACACGTCCACCGCTTTCAGTCCTTCCCCCGGGTATATGTAGCATGGAGGTGGTTACGCATCACAATCAGAAAATGCATTGATGCAGCATCGTGCATGAACCACACGTTTTGGTGCGCATTTTCCTCAGAGGAGGGGGAAATTTGCGTACGTACAAGTTTTTCCAACTCTACCACGGTGCTCCACATCACAGCATTCGTATGGCCCCTTCTCACGTCTGCGTCATTGACCTCTTAAGGCGGTACCACGCGCAAAGTTTCCGTGCAATTTTTTCACCCAACTTTTCGCCGAATCTGAGGGGGAAGGGTTACCGTAAACAAAACGACCAGCTCTGACGTCAGCCACTCTCTTTCTCCACATTGAAACATTACTCGCTGATTTTTCTGCTTCGAAAACGACCATCCAATATTATTTCTTTTATTTCGCTGGCGCTTTTGTTGATGGGAGTAAACAGAAATGGAGCATCATTATGTTTAAAATATTATACGCCGTTAAAATATTGTACACCATTAAAATATTATACGCCATATCTGATGCGAAGCTACCACCGTTACCGCCATCTTGTTTATGACGTAGGGGGCCGAAGAACCCCATTGGCTGGAATTTCAAGCAAATTTCATTTAGAGCAACTTTCTCAGTTAACTGGCAAAAAGTTGTTCGGAAGCCATTGCTATGGCAACGGAGTAAAAATTGCACGAATTGGACCAAAAATTTGCACCAAACGTGTACGTGTGATAAGGCCTTTAGGCCTCTGTTATCCCGATTTTCATCAACTAAACGGGGTTTGCGAAATGTTGGTTTCGGATTGTAGCTCTAAACCCTCTTCGGGTGAGCTCGGTTCCTTTGGGCATTCATCATCATCATCATGTTGGTTAGTCGTTACCATGGAGGCGGTTACGCGTCGCAATCTAAAAATGTACTGCTGCACCATCGTGCATGAACCACACTTTCTGGTGCTCCGTACCCGGTATTCCTACAACTCAGGCAGAAAAGAGAAATCTGCATACGTGCAGTTTTCTTGAACCCTACCGTTTAGCTCGAAATCCTCGGATTCGTTTAGCAACTCCTCTTGTCCGGCTACTAATATCGCGATTTTCTCTGACTTTACGTGGTTTGCGACTCTATGTTCTCTCCATGCTGCCTGTTATCACTTCTCTGAATTTGTCAATCGAATTCGGTAACACCCTGCTTATGTATTTATTCCATATATGTGTTTGTAACTTTTTTTTTATTTGTAACAAATGGACATCTGTAAGCAGGATATTTATGAAAGTAAAAGCAAGTCCTAGCAATGTTTGTATGATAAAGAAATCGTTTTACTAATAACAAAATCTATAGCAATATATTGCCATTTCCATTACTCTTTCTCCTTTTGTTTAAAACATGTATTCCATAATGCTAATAATTGACTCATATTAATATATGAGTCTTACCTATATAAACCAATAACCGGTAGTTGAAGAGTAGAAACAAATAAATGTTTCGGAATAACAATTGTGAGTTAGAAATATATTTTTCAATAATTAGAAACCAGAATAATTACCGTAAAATCTGGCGTATAACGCACACTGCCGTACAACTTGCACCTTACTGCCTTTTTTAATTTTTATGTACATTCGCCGTGTAACACGAACCCCTTTTTTTACGAAGAAATCTGAAATATATGTGCGCAATGCTCTTAAGATTTGAAGTCATTTATTTATTCGAGGTATTATTCCAAGCTTTTGAAAAAGTAGTATATTTTAAGAACTACAACTCTTTAAGTTCATAAAGACTTTCTTTTCTTTTAAATAAACAGTATTTCGATATACGTAGTATTTTTTTTCTTTGCTCATATTTTTTTCTTTATTTTTGTAGCTCCCACATTTTTATACCCGGCGTATAAAGCGGCGCACCCGTAAATTTCGATCTTAATTTTTGTGTTAAGTGCGCGTTATACGCCAGATATTTACGGTACGCACTTAATTAAATTGTTGTTGAATTCATGAAGAGCTGCATGATTAAGTAAGAGGTGTAATATCTGTTGTATAAAAAAATATTTTCGAAGTATTTGTGTAAAGAGATTATTTCACAAAAATGCATGCTGATATATAGAAAAAGATAAATTATTTTTTCATTAAATAAATGGTGGGCATTAGCTTGTGTGTCAAACTGTGTAGCAAAAGAAATGCTACTGACTTTAGACAATGAAAAATTTATTATTTAAAAACATTGACGAAATTTGATAAATACTTTTGAGTCAAGTTGAGATCTGCAAGACTGTGAATATTGTATTACTTAAAATGTCTTCTGCGATGCAATTCTTGCTACTCTCTGAATTTTAATATATAACGGAACACATTTAATACATAATATTAATGTTATCCGTCGCCAGTATGAAGTATATACACATTCTAAAGCATAGGAAGAAATTTTCCAATAGAAGATAGTTGAACATTGTTGATAAGTTTTAAAAGTAAAATATATTTACAGTGAATGCGTGTTTTGCTTTATACACAACAATTTTTATATATTCAAATAAAAAAATATAATAGGACCGATAATTATATTATTTCAATAGTTTTGAATAAATACGAGTCTTATGAAAGTACAAAGTTTAATAAAATGCTTTTATACTGTTTTATAATAAACTGAATGGGCAAAAGGAAACATATTAGATTAATTTTTAATGAGAATTATTTTGAAAACTGTTCAGTCTAATAGTAGAAGATTTACAGATGTGTCATCTGTGTGGTGCACCAGAATTAATCTTCTTGATATAACTTCTATTTTTAAAATTTATCCATGATTATTTGCAATGCGCCTCATATCCATTGCAACATAAATGAAAATAAACTAAGTTAGCAGAAAATTTTTAGTCATTATCTAAGAATCAACAAATGAATTTTATCCACGCTTGCGTAAAACGCATAAGAATTCATCTGAATTTTCCTAAGTAGCTATAAAATATATTGTTTTCAACACATCAATCAAAACCTAACGATGTAAAGCAAGAAATTCTGTCTCCAAATAATCAAAATCATCCATGCCAAATGTGTGAAAAATTTCATCTAAATATTTAACTTTATTTATTTAAAAACTGATTTTTTTTCTTACCGACCTAGAAGTTTGTTCGTTACAATCGTAGAGTACGATTATCAACTAATGCAATTAGATTATGAAATATACATATGTAGAGAAATTGGGAATGTACTACCAACCTATTTTTGGTAATGTGATGATATAATATGGGGTGGCTGGTTAGTTAATTGGTGTCAATTCACGACATTGTGTCCTCTTGGGACATATTGTACTGAACATACATAATATCGGGTGGGCTATCTATTGCATTCTTAATTTGTATGTCATTTTAGAAGCAACGCGTTGTTTTCTTTTTGAGTTTGTGTATGTATGCTTAAGTTAGTACTGTCTGGTGGACAAAAACTTTTACTGAAGATTACTACAAGTTAGATTCAACAAAAGGACTCAAAACCTTTACTTCATATAAAGATTTAAAGGGAAGGTATTAGCTCAGGTTTGTCCTTTTCATTTGTAATTGTGTCAAAATCTATGAGATCCGGTGGCAATAGTATTTCCATAATTAAAAAAAAAATTTATAATAACCTTGATCTACGTCAAAGGGAATAATCCAAATGGCCTATCACTCTTGTACTTTCTCAAATATATGAGGTATGTTTTGAAAACATTGTACTCTATAACAACCATCTCCATTAATTCTTTATGTAATAATTGAATAACACTTGCACTTTGAAACATCAAAGCTTTTATCAATAACGTGATACAGATAAACAAATAGTAGACTAGACTAGCCATTTACAAGTTCAGATAAGTTATTATTATTGGGAAATTATGGAAAATTAAAAATTGTGTAGTCCTTAATCACTTGCTTGGTCAAACGATAGTTAGAGATATTAAGTTTCAGATTCGAAGCTCGCATTAGAGGAAGTCCATCCTGTAGAATGAATTTTTCTACGTTAAACTAACTAGAGTCAAAAGATGAGATGCCCCTGTAGGCTGCAGTTCAAACTATCACGGAGATACTTACACATTATTTTTGGACATGTATTTGAGCATGTAAAAGCTACTCTACAAATCGTTGCTTCCTTTTAATTATTGGTGACTGACTAATTTTTGGATTTAATTATGCAACAGCCACTGATTTAATTGAGCTGCAATAAAAAAAAATAATTTCTGCTTTTTTCTTATTGAGATGTTTCGATCGACACAAGATGCCAACACACTCTCTTAAATTTATTAGATACCAAATAAATCATGCAAATGATTGATATAATTGTAAATAAGACGCAGAGATGAAGAAGGAAGGAAAAAACGTGCATTAAGGTTGGAAACTTGGGAAGTAAATAATAAAAAAAATGTCTAAAAACATCCTTGAGGGGGGGGACTCATGCTTCCCCAAAATGGAGAACTTTATGGGAAAGGGGAGAGATCCCTCAGGCACCGAGAAGACGCACATCGCGTATTTAATCTACAGAAAGAAAACCCTGAGATTTATTATATTTTTTTGAGGTACAAAGTGCCAATACAGAATTAAGATATCATCTTCATCACTTGATCATGGCTTAGGATAAGTTTTTCCCCAAAAGTTAATGTTCGCTCTGATGTGACTTTTATTCAAAATTAAATCTAACTTTTATTTAATTTATCCCGAATTTGGAATTTTTAACTTATGTGATCCATGCACACCTCGAGTATCAAGTCAAAAATTATCGAATAAATAATTCCGTAAATAATGCTTCCATGCTTCGAGTATTATTGTGGAGGAAGGAAAAAAGTCGCACGCATCGCGAAGTCTCAACTAAAAAGTGTTATTTCGCTTCAGAATTTCTAGACAAAATAGAACGCATGAATGCTTAAGGAGATTTAGGTACTTCTTCAAATGTCAGAAAAGGTCAGACTTTTTTAGCTTTACATTTTTTTCCCTTGAACACTTTCTTTGAGAAATTCCTGTATTTTACAAAGCTGCTGTCAAAATAACAGATGACAGTTCTCTATTTGCATACGCTTATTTAACTTTAGACTTTTGTGTTTCAAAATCATTTTTTATTTTCACTTTTTCATCAAATTTGTAAGACGTAAAAAAAGATTCAAAATTTTAAAGAAAACATTTTATGTAGTATTTTTTGTCCCCCTCCTTCTCCTTTAAATGATTATTTTTTATGCTCATTTGTGTATAACTTGAAGCAAAAATTTGGAGAAAACACTTGATAAGATTGGTTGTGTAGTAAATGTCAAGATTTTTTATTGTAAATCTTAAGAAAAACAGTTTAAAAACTATTAATAAAAATAATAACTAAAGAAAAAAAGAAACGAAATATCGAAATTAATTAGAAGTGCAAAACATATGAGCGGGATATATGTATCTATTTCATAACTTTGGTTACATTTCTGAGGATTTCAGTTTCAAATTCAACTCCAATTAAAGATCAGGGATCTCTCTAATTAAGGAGAATAATTTCTTCTGATTTAATTTGATTTCAATATATACATGAATTCAGTTGAATGATTAACCTTTTGCGGTAAATCTCATGCTTTGCATGATAAATATGCTTTAAATCTAAATTGTTAATTAAAACTTCACTTTTGTACTTTGAATAAAATTTGACTATTAAATAAAATTTGATTATTGTTCTTAATACATTCATTTTTATCTCATTGTGTATTTATGTACTGTCAGGATCATTTGTTTTTTAACTTACAGACCTTCAATTACGCAATTTATTGAATTAAAATGAAACATTACAATTTGTTTTTTCGACTTAATAATCATAATTAAAAACATCCATTCAAATGAGAAAAATGCATTAAACATCTCTCATGCACTCAATATGCATCCCTTACATAATGACTAATGACTGACATTTGCCAGGTGTAACAAAAATGTCCAATGTTTTGAAAAAAATCGATTAAAAAAGAATGGAAGACGATAGAAACGTATAGTTTATGTTGTTGTTGTTTTTCTTATCCCAGATATTGTTGTAGATTAGCTTCGCTATCTGGGTGTAACTGGCTACACCCTCTACATCATTTGGTGTAGCTTCTGGTAATGCTGTAGCATCATCTGTTGCAGCTTCTGGTGATGCTGTCGCACCATCTGTTGTAAATTCTGGCAATGTTGTAGTAGCATCTGGTGTAGCTTAGCTACACCATCTCCATAAAGCCAAAAATAGCCCAAAAAATCCAAAAATAAAATAGGATTTCCTACAGTCTCGTCAATAGTAGAAATCAAGTAACTAAGAATAAAACTGACGAAGGCCTGATCAGCCTCACACCAATGACAATCTGGAAAGAGTTTCCGGTCTTGTTGAAAAGTAAGAGATTTTACGTGGCCACTCAAAAAAGCGTGATATAACTGTCTGCTGATTCCTAGGAATATTGAAGTGGTGACAAAAATGAGGTATTTTTCCAAAATACCGAGGGCAAGTTGGGAGTATTCTCCCAAGTGCACTTAACCCTATCCTTTTAATGGAGGAGAGTTCAGCAAACGTTAGACAAGTGTTACCCCGCAAGGTGTCAGCAGTAGCAAACTTGGCCAAACTATCGGCTAGCACTCTACAATTCAATCCAATGTGGAAGAAGACCCATTGAAAGTATATAGAGTGCCTAGAAGAAAGTCGAACCACAAGATCCAGAATATTTAGGCTTGTCACATCCCCAACAGTTCTCCAAAGAGAAAGGTGCTTTATAGAAGCACGACTGTCAGTTAAAATCCAAATGTTCCTGAAGACAAGTTCAGAAGTTGTATCAATGAATTGCAATCCCTTATATATTGCAACAAGTTTAGACCCTAAAAACAGGACAGCATTTGTTATTTCTAATCTTCAAGTCAAATGTCTCATCAGGTTTTTCAATGCTCAGCCTCTTCCAGAAAAACCACCATCGTCCATGCTGACATTAGTATAGATTTTTAATGCCGAATGAGGGATGTGATGAATTGACTCTATATTCATGACCATCTGTCTCGTAAATTCTAGTATATCTGACATTTTACACACCCTGGTCAAAAGCTCACGTATGGTTTGTTGAATTCTGCTTTGGTAACACGGGTATTTATTCTCATCAAATTGCAAAATTATTTATAATGTGTATCAACTTATGGCACCTTTGAAACTAAACGCGCCATAAGTAAAAAAAATTTAAAAAACTAAAAGAAAAATTTATGTCTATTTTGTTAGACACATAAGCATTCGGGTCGCTAGATCTCGACAAAATCGACTCTAATAAAAAGGACAACAAATATTTTTTGTTGTTTTTCCCAGTCAGAAGCACCATCCATTGACAAACGTTGTAAATAAATTTGAACCTTGATAACAAATTCCATGATTACCAAAGCGGAACGCAGCATTGCAAACGGTACATTTTTATTTCCTTTATGTTGCTTTAAAAATTTATTTTTCAAGTTGTTAGTCATTTTTGGAACACTTGGTATAAACTGTATTGAAGTAATGTTATTGGTATTTTTTTTATATAATCTTTTCAATAATTCGGGGAAAATTTAATAGCTACTGAAAATACAAAAATATTGATATTCTCTAATAATAAATATTTTCCACTTGATATGAAAGGATTAATTTTATTAAGTTGATGATATTGTTAATAATTTCTAATTTGATATGTTCCGAATTTTAGTTAATATTCTGAACTCTACTCACATTATGTCTAATGGACATTTTATAGGGCACGATGATGTCTATATATTACGGATAATGTTTTGCATAGCATACTTTTGCTTTACTAATTTCTTCGTATTAATTTCTGACATCATCGTAATACATCGTTGTTGAATTACGATTCTATATAACAAAGAGTTTGCATAAAGAATTTTTTAATACATTTATGCATCTGGTTAAAAAAGTTTTGTTAATAATTAAGTGTGGTCAATAAATGTTGTAAAATTAATCTAATGGACAACTGAAGACTGGTCTCATGAATTTAAACTACATATAGATGGAAAAGTAAATAATAGACGAACAGCGGAAACTTATATTAACTTTTAAAATCATAGAAAGTTATAAGATTAGACACAAAACGATTTTCAGAACATATTTATAATAAACTACTCTAGCAGGTTACAATCAATTGTTGAACAAAAGTTTTATAGAAAAATGCAAATCAGAATTATAGTTAAAATTTCTCTGAATGCTCCTATATATATATATATATAAGAGTTCTATTAAAATTATAATTTACATATTGTGTAATATTTTTACCAAAGTTCAATACTTTTCAAACATTTCCAGAATTATATGCTGAAGAGATACTCTTCCTGTATCGTCGCACACTTCATGTGTTGTAAAAATCTTATCTCGTAGATTATGATTCTAATTTTATTAAAAACTATTTTTTGAATCAAACCTGCCATACAATACACTAAATCTGACTTTAAATTCTTACACACTGTGACCTACATATTTAAAGAAATAGATACCATTTCAGGTTCAGTTCTTCCTATCTGATTTTTATTTGTAGTTAAGAGATCATTGTCAATAATCAATTGTGCCACTTTTACTGCAGCAATATTTAAACATATTAAACAATTATGACACAGCATATTTACTTAGAGTTGTAAAACTTTACCACTTAATTGCTAAATACATTCCTTAAAATAAACAACGAAATGAAATAAAAAAATGTTTGTGTATTTAAAAATTTTAAAAAAATATTCCATTTTTAATTCACAAAATATAATTTATTTAATTTTCTTGAAATGAAAATTATGTAGTGAAAACCTGTGGATGTGGTGATGAAGATAATTTCCTATGGTAGCGAGCTACACAGTAGATTTTATAAAATTAATACTTAATGAAATCAGAAAAGTTCCAACTACGAAACCGGCATCCTGCAAAATATCCAAGGATTATGCGTTGTAATAATTTCTTCCACAGGCGTTGCTACAGTTTCTTAGAATTATTTTAAATAATAAGATGATGCACTTGAAAACTTATAAGCATATGAGAAATTCCAATTAGGAGTGAATGGGCATTCGCAGTAACAGAGAACAAATTATATCCAAAACGATTGAATCAATTTGGACGTAATGCATAGATATACAAAAGAGCTTACAGAAATATTTATTATAATAGTCAATAAAGTATAGATTCTTAGTTAAAAATTGGTAGATGAGTTGCTGACTAAAATGTTCTAACTTATCTAATAACATCAATTTATGGAAGAAATGAACTCTCTGCAAACGCTGGAATATCATTCAACATTTCACAACATTTTGGTAAAACAGAGTTTCACTTCAATCATTCAGCCAGACCGTCTGCACACTTAAATTTTCAACATCGACGAAACAACTCTGTCTTACCTGACTATCATTGCTGCCAGTTGCAGCAGCAATGATTTAATCTTTTAGCAGAGGACAATCGCAGAGCAGATTATAGGAGAGGACAATCGCATCCATATTGGATAAGTCTACAAAAAACACTTCGTGCATTATTATTTACCTAACCATATACAAATATGAATAAAGCTATAAAATATTTTTCTAGTTTCTTACATGAACATTTATTAAAAGGAAAGCAGTAGTCCCCTATTTCAACAGTCTTTGAGAGAAGAAAGACATTAGTACCAGTTTGACCAATGTCACTGACCATGAGTTCATAACCATGAATACTTAACGACTGAAGTCTAACGTAAGATGGAATCCATATCTTGTTGGCCATTAAGTTTGCAATAATGAAATTATTAATTGTTATTTGTGGAAGTCTCCAAAATGAACTTCGCAATATCTACAATCATGCATAAATGAGAAGAGATTGTTTTTTTTTTAAATTTAAATCCCTTAACTCAGCGTTTCTTAAGCTTCCAACCGCTGCTGCCTCCATTTACGTATTAGTTTGACATCGCCAAACCCCAAGATTATGAGTACCCCTTCCTGACTCCCAGCACATGGCTAAAGGATTTAAAGATTCCTTAATAATTTTGTCTCTCCTATTTAAAGACTTTTATAAAACCTTTTTGCCATTTCTTCCATTTTTTGAAAATACTGCGTTACAGTAATGGCAACGTGGTTGCAAACAATAAAAAAACTGAATTGATTTTCTTAATTGAAATACATGTTTTTGTGTTTTTTTCATTGGGAGTAATTTAGTGATCTAGTCTAGAATGCAACATTTTACAATTTTTCCTCGCGCGCGGTTTTTCAGTCTGTAAAAAAAGAAAAACTTATCATTAATATAAGCATTTTCGCGGCCCCCTAGAAAACAGCTGCAAACCCCAGGCGTCCACGGACTACAGTTTCAGGACCACTGCATTAACAAGAATATGCCACAGCCTTTCGCTAATTATCGAAAAGAAAATACATTAAATCGGATTGTATTTATTGTACATTAAAAAATGATAGGATTTTTTTAAAATTGAAGCAAAACAACAATACTTTCTGGAAAACTTCAAGTGAAAATCAATACACACAAGCTATTGTATAACAATTTTAATAAATATATGATAAAAATAATATTTATTGATTTATAAATATTAGAGAAGCAATTCAAAGACTGTGTCATACCACTAACCCTCCAACGTTTGTTTCATTCACGCATCTGATGAATGAAGTGAAATGAGGAAAAAAGAGGAACGTTTGGTAAAAGAAAAAAAAATTGCTGATGTTTTTGAACTGGATTAGAATATCTAAGAGACATTTGAAGTGGTAATTAATTTAGAAATTTGTAAGATGTCTTGACATCTGAGTAAAATAATTAATTTAGTAAATAGTCTTAATTTTATATGGAAATGAAGATAACATCGGGTAACAACACAATAAATATAAATTAATGCTGGATACATTCTCTGGCCATCAAAATATCGCAAAAGCTATTGTTCCACTGCGCAATTGCCTGAGGAAGTCCTTCTGAACAAAAGCAATTGGTGACTTGCCTCATAATTCTGAACCATGCTAAGTAACTAAGACATTGATAAAAATAGAAATACTTCAGAATTAAATCAGCTTATAGATCAAATCACGCTTTAATGCCATAATGGTTTTAATTATTTTATACTATGGAAACCATAATGATTTCTCTCGTCTCTATAGATATTATAATTAGTATTCATAATAGTTAAACATATTGTACTAAGTTTATCTTGCGCACATTTCATATACGTTATGATTATATTAAAACAATATATATAAAATTTTCCTAAAAGTAATCCTGATGTATGTCATTTAATTACACTATTCCATAGTGGCTTATAATATATTGATTTGAGGATGATCCCCTAAGGATCCTCTTAGATTTATATAAATTGTTCGATACTTATGTTTTAGCAATGAATTGGTGAAGCTTTTGAAACTTATACACCAAAGAGTAATTGCATAAATAGATAAATTTAAACTACTGTTCATTATTTAACTTTCATTATTTTACCAAAAAAATCAGTTGAATTTTAATTAAACGAAATAGTAGTTCATAATGGCTACATTATTTAGGTAGGGCGTGTCTGATTCTAAATAAATATACATTCAGACCTGTTAAAACACTTTTTTCTTGAATTAAAATAATCCTGTAATTTTAAAAATACTTGACTGCATTCTCTTCCTTAAAAGTTAAATTTTTAATTATTATCTCACCCACTCAAAAAAAAAAAAGAGTTAAGAAAAATAAGGCAATTTATAAGCAAGATTATGTTCAAATATGCTCATAAACGTTTTTTATTCTTTTTCATTTATGCATTACGGCATTGATGAGGATTTTTTTTGGAGAAGATTGCCAATGGGCTAATACGCAATAACTAATGGTACTCTTAGACTGAGAGAGATAAAAATATGATGTAGTATTAGTGAAGTATGTCAAGACAGACAAAAGTCATTGACTTTGCAGCGATTCCTTCTTTGCAACTCACAAACAATAAAAGAAAGCAAAAAGAAAAAAAAGGCTTAACAATTCGCCGCAATAAGGACTTTTTTGTCCCAATTGTCTAACGCGCGCAAGGCGTGGTTTCTGGACCCAAAGAGTGTCAATTTGAATCACTGCCTCAAAGACACAGTGAAGATCACTGTCATCCAAACAACGTATAGCCGAAGTAATAATCCATGACATGAATATTAGATGACAGCACAACATAACGTTACAGGTTAATAATGAAATATTAAGAGAGTCTAAGTTATTCCTAATAAAGCATGATTATAGATTCGAATGGCATCGGTGTATTCTCGTCAACCTGATCTGGTATCTGAACAAGAGACTGTCTATAATGTCAAAGAGTAAACGTTCTAACGGCTCTCAAAAACAAAACGCACTAGGAATACATATTAATTGTAGTAACGGCTGAAAAAGCAAATGATTAGCTATGTATCGCTCAGAAAGTCCATCATCAGCATAAAAACAAGTTTCATCTCCAGGAAGGGGGTATGAAGCGACTCATTCTACCACAAGTTCCTTACAAAGGAGGACAGAAATAAAATCACTTAAAAGCTATCCCGAATAGGGATTCCTCTTTGTCCCAATCATCTTACGCATGCATCTGTCAACCGACAGGTAGGTGATTCAAACAAACGCTCATACCAAGGTCAAGAACTTCTGCTGAAACCAATAAGTTCTCCAAATTTCAATTCACCCATATATTTTGACACTCCATTTGGTGTAAACTCTCTAACTGCAGCCTGTATAAAAACTTATTGGAAGATTTAGATCACACTCTATTTCCCGATGGCTTAAGAAGAAAAGAGAACAGCATGATCTAAATAGGTGACCAAAGTATCAATACCTTCCCTCTCAAATAGGTTACATTTTTCCACTGTAATTTCTATCCTCTATTTTTTATAAGGTTCAGTATTATTTGAATTTCTTGAATTTCATTTATTCATTACGTTATTCTTTTTTCCTCTTAAATTTGTTCTTAATTATGAAATGACAAACGAAGCAGCATCAATGAAAGAAAAAAATATATAACGCTATAATTAAACCGATATTTCTATTAAAAAATATTTAAATGTGTGCTTCTGTATATTTTTCATAAAATATCTTTGATGTATATCCATTTCTCACAAGGTTGAAAGATAAAGTTTCATAAATCGTACAGAGCAAAAATTTTAGAATATAATATAACAAAATTTAAATAATTTTAAAAGTTTAAATTTCCTTTCTTTTTTTTCCTCCCTTTCTCTCTCTGTTATAAAGTATCACTAAACACAATGAGTCGTTAGAGACAAACTTATATAATAAGATATTTTGTCTGTAGATTACGGCAACGTTTTTGTTTAGAATTGCAGTAACTTCATATTACTATAACTCCACATAAAAGTGAAAAGGACAAGTAATTTGAAAAATAAACGAAAAATAACTGTCCCATTAAATGTTACCTCAATCGGTTCACTTTCTTAAAGTGTTATATGACGAGTTGTGAGCACAGCTAAGTATCGCATATAGAAGCTTCTTTTATTAAATTTAATGGTATTTGGTGACCTCCTACCAATACTTGATTAAGATATCGCTGGCTAAAAGGCTTTCGACTTTAGATACTCATTGCCCCATATGGAACATTTTCGAAAGACAATTTCTGTACAACCCAACATTCCATTTCAAGTCTATTGCATATTTTCTAAGTGGACGAACAAGGTGAGCCAATCTGCAGCTACCCCACAGAACACCCGCTCGAAAATGAAGGTTAATACTTACCCTTTTCCGATTTAACATGAGTCAAACCCACAATATCCCTTCTGCACTAGATGATTATAAGTCCTTTGTGAATTCAAATACCATTCTACTCACTTATATAACTACTAATGAAATGAAAAAATGTACAAGCTTTTTTATTTAACAAAAGTAAAACCAAGAGCATCAAAGATATAATTAATAAAAACCTCAGCATGAACACACACACACAGTCAAGCAATGTAGATTCCAATAATCCTTCCACTTAAAAAAAATTAATTTCTACCCTCTTTTTTCCTTGTAGAACAAATCAAGTCGTAGGTTCCGTAAGCACGAAGTAGTCAAGCAATGTATAGATTATAATCCCCATCCACTTGGAAATAACTTAATCTACCCACTTCCTCCTTTTGGAATAGATCCAGTAGTTAGTTACTTTGGAATAGTAATATATAACCCAAGCGGTACTGTCATATTTAGAAGGTGCGACGACCCCTTTATTCGCAAATAGCATGTGGCAATTTTTGAAAATAAAAGAGCCTAACAGTAGGGAAAAATTTTCCTCTTTAGCTCAACTGTCTAAAACGCAATGTTTCAGATTCACAGAAAAGCAATTCAAACCATATGCTCCAAAGCAGCAATTAAATCTTCCTTGCTTGAAGGAATTATTAGTATTACGCAAACATTTAATTTATAGCTTTTCTGCGAACTGATTTTTAAGGTTTAAGCACTGGGGTGTCACGGGGCATATAAGATAATTTCCGAATGTAAGCTGATCCACTTATAAGATGAAAAAGTCTGTTTTTTCTCTAAAGATGTAACTAAAATTCGAATACCTGATACGGAAATACAAATAATACAGTTTCTGTAATCTTTCAACATGTCGCAAAAAAGACAATAATGCTGGCAAGTGGCTAAAACGGGTGGACGTTTTCCAATCAAATTGCTGTTAGTTAAAACCTGAACGACGATAGTTTTAATTTCTGGTAACCGTATCTGAAGCAAACACATTTCTTTCATTCATTTGTTATCTTGTTCAATACCCTGCTCTAATAATTTCCAATTCCATTTTCTTTTTTCCCTTAAAAATTAAGCGGAAAGAGAAATTTGTTTTCAGGACATAATCGTCAACCTATGTTTTCAGTCAGGAAGGAAAGACTCAATACATGATGGTCATATGGCTTCAGATATTCCAATGAATACATGGGAATTTTACAAGCTATTCAAGAAATCGGATTCTGAAGCAGACTTTAAAAGATTTATGTGATTATTTTTCTTTTACAGTAAAATATTTCTTCAAAGCTGTAAAAAAATTAAAAGATTATAATCGTTTGCGCAAGGCAACTGTAAACATAACAGTTCTTTGCAAACGGCATTGTCTCGAGATAATTGCATCCATATATAACACAAATCATTTACTTTAACAAAAGAAAATATCGGCTTATACTTGGAAATATACGATCATTAAATAAAAAGGAAAACTTGTATGCAGGGTTTTCTTAACATATACACTGCTGTTTATAAAAAATGCAACACCATGAAGGAATAATCGGCATTAAATGAACTTGGTAGCAAATATAAATTATAGGATGTTATGTAAAATAGTAAAGATTCAGAGCCACAGCGCATGCGTGGCGTGCGCAGCGCGCTCTCAACTGATGCTGAAGGCGTATAAATAAAGGGATGTAGCAAAACGTTGAAAATAGTTAATGATTATTTGTTAGTGGTGAACGTTTAGTGAGACCTAAGTATGCCTCCACGACGTAATAAGGAGAATTTCCAACAAATTACGGAGTTTGAACGGGGAAGGATTATCAGCCTACGAGAAGGAGGATTTTCCTCCGCAATAGGAGCTCGTGTGCAGTGGAACAGTTCTACAGTCATGCGAGTTTGAAAGCAGTGGACCGACGAGGACCGAACAACTCGAAAAGCTGGCAGAGGACGATAAAACGTGACGTCAGTGCGCGACGATCGACACCTGCTCTGCATGGAGGTGATTGATCGTACAGCTTCCTCCAGGCAGTTGGCAGCACGTTGGTCAACTGCTACAGATGTACTAATGCCTGCTTCGTCAATTCTCAACGTCTGCTGCACCGTGGATTGCGTGCAAGGGTGCCTATATGCAGGATGCCCTTCACGGCAAACCATCGACGGCTGCGTCTGCAATGAGCTCATGAGTACAGAAACTGGCAAGTTGATTGGCACTAAGTTGTCTTTTCAGATCAATCACGCTTCAATTTGTGGGACCATGATGGCCGCATTCGTGCTAGACGCTATGCCGGTGAACGCTGTCTTCCAGAGTGCGTTATCCAACGACATAGTTAACGACGGCCTAACTCCCGGATTTATGGTTTGGGGAGCGATTTCGTATCATGGATGATCCA
This sequence comes from Trichonephila clavata, assembly GCA_019973975.1. Lineage (NCBI taxonomy): Eukaryota > Metazoa > Arthropoda > Arachnida > Araneae > Nephilidae > Trichonephila > Trichonephila clavata. The sequence goes on along the minus strand of BMAO01019923.1, from coordinate 88,332 downwards.
ATTTGCTACGAATTGAGGGTAATTTCAATAGCAACAGGTACGTCCATGATGTGCTACAGCACGAAGTCGTTCCCTTTCTTCAAGGCATCCCTGGAGGTATCTTTCAGCAGGATAATGCATGCCCACATGTTGCAAAGATAGTTCGAGACTTCTGTTCAGCGCAACACATGCAACTTCTTCCTTGGCCTGCTTATTCGCCAGATATGTCACCTATTGAGCGCGTGTGGGTTTTGATTGATCAGCGTCTCACTCGTGATCCGCGTCCTGCAGCCTCAAAAGACGAACTTTTGCTGTGCATACAAACAATACGGAATTCACTTCTATAAGCAGATATTCAAAATCTGTTTGACTCCCTGCCACGTCGTATAGCAGCACTTTTTTCAGCACACCAAATACTGATTTCGGACACTTAATATTGTTTTTTGCTTTGAAAATTTCTTCATTTTTAAGTACTACTATAAGTCGTTTGTGCATTAAATTTCATTTAATTCTGATGATTCTTTCATGGTAATGCATTTTTTACAAACAACAGTATAGAATTCAAGTAATTTACAAATGCAATAAGTCCCAATATCAGGTTTACTGCAAAGCCCTCCCTAATTTTTTTTTAGCATTTCGCGTTAAATCTTTTGCAGAAGTACAAGATCCGTCGTCAAAAGACTTCGTGTTACATCACAGTTCGACGTAAATTAAAATCAATCAATCAATGAATTAAGTTTTGAATTCAATCCAACCTCAAAATTACAAGGCCCATCACCCCTTACGTTGCTTTAGAGTAGGAATCTCCAAACTTTCACGATCGAGGGCCAAATTAATAAATTCAGAATGGTCCACCGGCCACATTAATAAATTAACAGTGATCCGTGCGCCACAAGGCTGTCAGAAAATATTGCAGTGAGGAAATTTATTTAAAAGAAGGGAAGTTTGCTTTACAAAAAATTCAACTGATTCTAAAGGAAGAGAGAAATGGTTAATATATATATATATATATATATATATATATATATATATATATAATATACCGGCAATATAAAATCGAGTTAAAATAGTTTGCAATCCTGTATAAGGTAAATAGTACCCCTTTTTTCAGAAAATTTCGAAGATTTCATGCATATATATAGTCAGACTTTTTATATTTAAAATTATTTAAGATTCGTTATTTTCAGAAGAATTTTCTTAAATGGATATCAAACACATCAATGAAATGTTTTAAGTATCAAGAAAAACAGAAATATGGTGTTTTTAACGATAAAAAACAGACAAGGCAATTTTTTCTTTGAATTACCTCAAGTTCCAATGAGGTGTCATTAAAATGCCTTCAGCGGGCTACGGATTGAGGAATCCTACTTTAGCGTGCAGCGTTAATAAAAAATCAGATCCCTCCAATTTCGGAGTTTTTGGTAATCAGTGTCTTAATCTGCACAGTCTCTGTCCGTGAAAAATTTAAGAAATGGGTTTTGTGTGCTTTTTAATATCCATAGAGAATTGTTTGAGAAACTGTTGGAGATGCATCATATTCCGAAATTATAGTTGAAAAAAAAAAAAACCTTTACAAATAATGAATTTCAGATTTCCACCCTCGAGAATAATGTGGGCTAGTTATATATCACAATCTTCATCTGTATTTAAACAGGATAACTTTTACTAAGTACATGATTCAAACACACACAAAGTCCTTTTAGGCTTAAATCTATAAATTTACCTGAAGATTGCTGTGATCTCTTGATTAATCGACAGAAAACTAATCATATCAGCATATTTTTAATAAACGATACCCCAAAAAATATTTTATATACAAATTTTATTTCATTGTTTTAAGCAGAAGTGTATAAGCTATAATAAATACAAAGAAAATTATTTAAATTTATTTTTATACACTGAACATATTAGGAATATTCTCCATTTTTAAATCATTTCTGTCCTTACAAAATACAATTAAATGCACCTTGTAATATTTTATCGCGATTTGGAGTACCAATTGACTAAAAATGCACTAATCACATTTTCTTCCTTGCTTTTAGCTTTTGTTGGGAAAAAATTTGTATCAGAACTGCTTTTAATTACCTTGATGATTTTTTAATACTTTCAAAAGTAACTGAGTATTGAAAATATATAGAGCAAATCAAACAAAAATTCAAACAATTACTGAGTTTTTTCATTGTATAAAACCATTCTTATATCATGTAAAAAATATATTATACTTATCTAACTAAAATATGATCAAAACTACTTGCTTATTACTGTAATACACTAGTTGAAACACCGTTCAAAAATGAAAAACTTCAGAACGTTGCTTATTTTTTTTTTTTTTTTTTGCTCTGTGACATGTTTAAAAGTTTCGGATTTATTTTTTTAAAATCCAACATACACGAAACGTTACGCACAAATCAGATGAGTTAGAAATTTACTCTGAATTTTAATTTCTAAGATATATTTTTTATTTAAATAAAAAAATAATTCAAAGTTCTATCTACATTATCTTTTCTACTTATGGAATTGAAAAGTAACGAAGGATAATTTCAAACGGGTTTTCTAAAATTAATTACCAACAAAAACTTACTCATGAAAGGATTCAAAATTATTGAATAATTAGATAAAATAACTTTTTTAAATTCAAAATTTTAATTTGAAATAATGGCTTAATCTTTAAACCATTTATATTGCATGACAAAATAAGTACAGAAATCACATATTGATCACACTTAACTAAACTACTGTTAAATATATTATTAACTTGAATTCGCAACATTCAATTCCCCTTTAGAATTTCAAAGAAATTGTAAGATTTTTTTTTTTTTTTTGTTTAAACATATTCTTTTTTAAAGAAAAATATAATAAAAGAAAAAAAATCTAGAAGTAAAAAAAATTATTATATTTTGCTTTATTTTTGAACATATAATTGTTGCTTTAAATAATAATTTACTTTCAACGAATTTATATATCTATTTTCTTTTGGAAAAAATGGATGAGGTTCATTGAAGTATAATAAGAAATTTTATAACTTTGTTTATATGAACTTTTATCTTATTTAAAATATAATTTTTGAAAAAAAAATGTTTATAAAAATCAGTTATGAGAGACATATTCAAAACATTTTGCTAAAAAACGAAAAGAAAAACAAAACAAAAAAGTAATTAAAATATTTCGATATATTTTAATACAGAGATTTATTCATAAAAATCTACAAAACACTAATCTTTAAAATTATCAATAGTTAAGAGGTTTTAATAAAATTAGAGAAAACTTAATTGTGAATAAGGTATTTCTATACAGTTATTTAAAATAATTTCATACATTAATCTTGCAAACAATAAATGCATTTAATTGTTATTTTAAATAATAAAGAGCCAAAAATTATAATACCTTGTAATGATAGAAAAATAGAAAATTAATTGAAATCAAAATAAGTTATTGGAAAATTAAATTAAATTAAAGATATTGTTTCAAAACACACTTAAAGTACAATTAAATGAAATCATAATCAAGAACGAAACATAACACATTTTACAGGATTAAAATGAAAAATTCCTAGAAATAAATCTCCCTAAAAACAAATAAAATATCGCAAAGCACACACAAATTTCCAGAAAACCCGTGGGAAACCCTCATTAAAGAATCTTACCGAGTTTCCAAAAATCCAGTCCATGGGAAAAGTTAGCCTTGGGGTACACTGTGTCCACTAATAGGGTCTGCCCGGAGCCATGCTGGGAAAGCAACTTGTCCGGCGCGTCTTTGAAAGCAGACTGCCGTTTCGATTCGCAGAACCAAACCGCCGATTCAACAGATGCAGCTTTTCATTGGTTCGCGCTCATAGTCATGTGACCTGTGGGTAGATGGGAAGGGGATGTGCAGAAAGGCACTTTCCAACAAGGCAGAGCGTATAAAGTTTTTAAATTATTGAAATTCGATAGTTAGGGTGATAGAAAGTAAAGAAATTGACGGTGTTAATTATTTATTAATTAATCTTAATAACAAATTAATTGTTGGTGATTATTTAATGAGTTTCGATTAATCTATGTGAAAAATTATCGATTATTCCCTTCTACCAAAACATATATGTTGTTGTGTAATAAAAATACTTCAAGATTTCTTATAAATCTTTTGAAAAATTGATTTAAATGTCTTGGTTGATATGAGATAAATATAAGTTTTATTTTATTTATTTGTGCGCAGCATATATTACGTAAATCTCATTTTAAATGCTTTTAAATAATAAATCGATTTATCTAACATGAAAGGGGAGAGAAAAAAAAGGTTAAGGAAATTTAAATATATATGGATATTTTTTTTTTATCTAGGAGAATTTTTCAAAATGTTATTATACTCAAAATGTTTTTATACACTTTTCCTTTCCAAATTACAGCATGTATGAAAAAAATAATCATTTTAAATCCAATTTTTGACATTTTTAAGCAACAAAACAGGAACTGAATTGATGAAATGTTGAATTTTTCTGTAAATGGGGCTATTTTGTCCCATCCCATCCTATTTTTCCCCACATACTCACCCCGAGTATTTTGTAATTTCGGATATTTTACATACATAAACATTTTAACTGAACTACGTGGATGTTTTGGAATGATCATGATAGAAAATTCGTCGCTATCAATTTTCAGTCTGATGCCTGGGACAGAAGAGTACAGCGTGTTGAGCAGCGGTTCTTAACTTCAGATCGCTGCGCCTCATCCCCTTTAGGTACCACTCTGACATCACGCACCCCCAAGATTTTGAAAACCCCCTTCCTGACTTTTTATGCATCGCTGAGTGATTTAATGGTCCTTCAATAATCCTATGATTGCCTTTGTTACTTATACAGACTTTTTTAACACTTATTTTTTAAATTTTTCCTTAAGAAAACAGTAAACATCCGATTGTGTGTATATATATATATATATATATATATAATCGTTTTCATATCGGAGCGCTAAGAATTCAGTTCTTAATCTTTGTACATGTGTTTTAACTATTTTCTTTTGTTGAAAATGTTACACTGTAGTAATTATATGAAGTTGCAAACAATAAAAAGAATTGAATTAATATTATTGATCGATATACATGATTGATTAGAATTTTTTCATTGGCGGCGATTTAGTGATCTAGTCTAAAATTACACATCGTTTAATTTTCCACTAGGTCTTTTAGAGTCTGTATAAAAGAGGAAAATTTTAACATTAATTGAGAGTCCTCGTACCCTCTAGAAAGGTGTTGGGCACCCTCGGGGATACGCGGATCATAGTTTAGGAACCATTGGTGTTGTGGGTTTAAATTAGGTTAAATCTGTCGAGGTCCCAAATACATCATGCTAGCGTGATTTTAATGTTTAGAGAGATGGGGTTGCCAGCTCAAGTGTCAAGGTTTTTGCTTGAACGAACTTCAAAATTAGAGGACCGTCGCCAATACCCTTCGCGTAGGTTCGATGTTAATAAACATTAAAAAATCTTAGCAAAGCGACTATCTGTTATAACTGGAAATTGGCAAGTTAAACTAAAACTACAGCTATTTCTAAAATTGTATTTTAATATGAAATAAAGAAATATTTAAATGCTTAGTGTAAAATTAATATATTCAAACATTACCATTGTATCACTAACGCAAAAATATGAATTCAGAAAGAAATACTATATATACTTATAGATGAACTGAGGACAGACATGTACGGAAATTATATCTCTCAAAATTCAAAGAACATGCAAATATATTCTTACCATAAACAAAATAGAAAATTAACACTTCGTAAAATATACCCTTTTGCTTTAATAATTACTTCCAAACAACGTGACACTCAATTTTTAAGATTTTTAGTTGTTTCAGTTGCTCTCTTCATGCATTGTGCATTTAAACGAATTTCCCTTATTTATTACATTAAGTTTCTATAATGTTCTCTAAGTGAAAAATTATAAATTTTCAACCACATCAGAATTAGAGTATGACGCATGATCTTCGACTGACTTATCATGCATCAAATCTACTACACGACAGGAATTCAGTAAAATCAAAACTTTAGCCTGTAGAGGAAATTTAACTCTTATCTTTCTTCTTGACAGCTGATTTAATTTAAAATGGGGGGGGATTGCATATTTAAAAATATAATTAAAGGGAACTAATTACTTGTTTATTAAATATTAATTAATTGATTATTACTTAATCTATTATTTGTTAAATATTTTTAGCGGACAATTTCTTTTGTAATTTATTTCTTGGCTAATGTAAAATGTTTTCTGGCAATAGAAAAAAATTTCAATTAGTTATGTGCTGTACATAAAACGTTGGTTTGGAAGATATTCTGAATTAATATTTGTCTCATATTTACCACACTAATTCCATGAAACTGACTCACATTAGCGATCAGAAATCTACCAGCCTCCAATTTGACTATAATAACACAGACAAGTTCGCGTGACTTTGGGCCAGTCGACTAACGTGGTTATTTATGAAAAATATTATGAAGTGCAATAAATCTTGCATCTCATAAAAGAATTATTTTAAATTGACTCTTTTTCGACCACCTGTACCTTTTAAGCTAAAGTCAATGTAACTCGTAACTTTGAACTACGGTCGATGAGGGGGTGGATATCCAAGATATTTCCCGAATATATAAGTCAGACTTATGTGAGGGCGTTAGATTGACAGAACTCGCTAATTGTGCGTCAACACTTTCGTACCCCTAGAAATGAACCAAACTCTACGAATCATTGATTACGAGTCTGTTTATGGATCAATCAATCCACCAAACCACAAGTTCCCTTTTTTGTATGGAGATTGTTTAGCGAAAGGATGCAAGGATTCCAGTGGCGTAACGGAGAATATTAACTCTTCCCTCCTTCAAAGTTTGGTTTTGTGCTCCAAGATGGATTTTACAAAGGATTGCAAAACCATGGTATTTCTTCCCCCTCCCCCCTTCACGATGCAGGAATTGTGGGAATATCCGTTACGCAACTGATGAATTCTCAATGTATATTTATACATACAGCTATAAAGTATAACTTACTAAGATCTGTATTGAAGAGAATAGATTTAAAATCCACAGTGTTTATTGCATATATTTATGCAGTTATTCCTTTCTCTGTGTATGTGTACGTAATAACATAAATTTTTCCGAGACATAATATAATTTTAATAGTGCACTGTATTAACAGAGTTTTTGGTTACTTTCTATAATCGGGGCAGTGATTAGTCGCATTTTTTCTCAAATTGTACAAGTACACGTATTCCTGAATTCTGTGAATCATTTCAAATACCATTAAACAAGGTTTAAAAGATAAAACAAAGCATTTTAACGTATATTATACAAGCAGCTTTAGGAGAAGAGATGAACGCATAGAACTTTGAATCTTTATTCGTTTAAATTATTGCCATAATCGTTAGATAAAAACGTTGTACCATCTATGTACTTCGTTAGAACTCAAATATTTATTTCACTTATTGATGATGTGTTTAAAATAATGAAATGCCTTTTGAAGATATCCGAACTTAAAAATATTTATTTCAGTTAGAGAAAACTAAATCTGGAGAATATGATACAGCCTTGAAATTCACTCGAAATACATAGAACCCGACATAGTCAAAGTGATCAAGGCTTCCCAAAGAAGGTGACTGGGACATGTATTTCGATATAGCGATGAAAATTCTGGTGAGAAAATAACTTTCTAAGCTCCTGAGGTGGAAAGGAAAAGAGGAAGACCGAGAACAAGGTGGATGCATAAAGTAGAAAAGTGGCTGAAGGACATGGGAGCTAACCGATGTAAGAATACAGACTCGAATAGCTCAAGATGGTGTAAGCTGATTGAGACAGCTTTGGCCAGTAACCGGTTGTAGTACTTGGAAAAAAGAACTTTAAAATATCGCATTCCAACACTTAGTAAACTATATTAATCTCCTTCAAATTATTCCTTTTACGCTTTCATATTATTTCCCTCGACCATTCTACATTAAAATAAACAAACATAAAAAAACTCTCTTGCGCTCGTCAACTGCACATTGCACGATGTATTCTTTAAATTGAAGTCTTGACCTGTTTAGTTTTTGGTGGTTTTCCACCATTTTTGGTCCTTGGATATTGCTAAAAGCTATACAAAAATCAATAATGTAGTATTTTTATAGTTTTTTTTATTTGTTTGCAATTTTATCAGAAAAAGAGAAAATCCGATGGTGCTTACTTACATTTTTCACTCGATGAAGGTATACTGGCGATTGACAGCTTCTGCAGAAAGAGAAAAACGTAAGCATAGTAATTTTTGAATGACCTTCTTACTCACATCAAACCACGTTAACTATTTTAATTTTATTACTCACAGAAATAATGGTCGGATGTTTTTAGCACACTTTGTATCCAACTGTACTTCATTGAAAAAAAGATTATTTAATTGAAAATTTCTTTCCACTTGAATATCATTTTCAAAATTCTTTCGTTGCGATTAAAAAAATTTGTCCTTGTTAAGTTTGCTCTTCTAATGTGCTTTGATCTGTTCCTTTTTGGTTGATAGAAATGTGGATTGGATCCTATTATATTGTATCTCTTGGTTAAAAAAAAATATTTGGCGACACAAGGTGGAGATAAGTTTACTAGAAAGGCAACACTATAATTTCTGGTAACACAATCTATTTTGTAACAACGCCTAATTTAACATTTTTCTTTCTTTTTCGATCGAGGACAGTATGCAGCATCCATTTCAATAGTTTCTTCTTAAGCTTGAACTTTCCACAAAAAGCAAGTAAAAAAAAATATTCATATTGTTCTGCAATAAGGACATTTCAATTTAAACAGGAATTATCATCAGAAAAAAAAGGAAAAAATCTATTATTTGAGCATCAAGTTCCAAAGTGGTAAAATGATGGTTAAGGCGATATGGTACCCTAAAAATCATTAAACTGTCGGAAAAAAATTATTGGCTTATTTGATAATCCGAATCTTTATAAATATGCCTGGAAAATTTCAAAGATTTACCTGCATTTTTATTAAGTAATGGAGCAATATTTGATGCTGAACAGCAACTACCACCCACATATCAGATTATCTGCTAGAAAAGAGCCTGATAAAAATGAATTAATTATTTTTCTACCGCTCAATGAGATGACACTATAATGCAGTAACAAATCATTTAAAAAAAGAATTGTGCAATTCATGCAAAATTCTAGTTTGTGAATTATTTACTGAAGAAAAATGGATTTGTCAAGATTTAAAAGTGTGTGGGCTTTTTATGATATTATTATGAATGAAATTAAAACTTCAAAACGGATTCTCCCAAAGCACAAATACTAAATCTCATTTTGATATCTCAGATAATTAAAAATCTAATTCGCTAGAATAGCAAAATTCTCCCATTTTTATATATTTGTCTTTTGGTGATATTTATATATATCATGTGTGTAAAATTCAACACTATTATTATTAAAATATTTTAAGATATTTATTTAAACAAATGCACACATGCAGTTCTTAGAATATGATGTATTTTACCTATAAATTGTTATTTTATTTTGCTTTTATTCATGTGCAATATTTAACATGCGAAGGCTTTTAAAATCATGGAAATAAAAAATAAAGGCATAAACATCTTTTGTACATGTTGTGCATTAGCTCTGAGCATGGAATTAGCTCTGAAGTGTGTGTATTTTTTTTATAATTATTAAGATGAAGTTTTATGAAATATTGATCTCTCATTCTTTTTTTTTTCTATATATTCATTATAGCAGTATACTGTTTAATTGTTCTACATTTGTGCAATTTTTTATGGTAAGTAGTTTTAAATAACCTATTTAACATTTCATAAATAAGTTTCAGACTATTCGATGAATATTATATCATGCTATTCATGGAATGGAAACTTCAAACTCATATTTCTCCATGTTGAATTTTTGTACATATACTGTTATTGAAAACCCTAAGGCTTTTTTGATAATTCAAGTATGTTTTTGAAATTTTTTATACATTTTTGAAATGCATATTTTGTAAAACTGTGCATGGAATTAGCTCTAACATGTTTAGTACTTTTTATAAAAAATTTCAAAATTAAAATTAATGTGTTTTTGGGAATTTTTGGAGGTTTAACTATAAAAAATTTTAAAAAATTAAAGAGCAGCAGCAGAAAAAACCCATGCACAGTTTTATGTAGTATATTATAAGGTACTTGGAAAAAAAAATTTGAAAGAAAAGAGACATATTTAAAAAAGCTTAGAAATTTAAAAAATGCTTAAAAAAGCTAAAAAATATTTAAATTTTACAAACATTTTGCAACAAATTAAAAAAATTTTGTATGGAATTTTTATTAAATATTAACCTTTATGAAATACAATTAAAACCAAATATAAAATATTAAAAATAAAAAAATTGTGAAGATGGTACCATATTGCCTTAAGTATTTTATTTTGCTCATTTTTAAACTAAACTGTAGTTGTGTGTTGTCAGAAAGGAAGAAATGTGTATTGTGTTCTTAATAAGGTGAGTAATTTTTTATAAGTTTCATTTGGTTCTTTTTCTTTGTACTCTTAAAAAATCGACTTTTTTATTTCGTGTCACGTTTTCTTTGTATCAACAATAGTGTCGTCCTTTATTTTCAATCGTGATGCCATCTAGTTTCACGTAAGAAGGACTAGAAATTTGAAAATCACGCTTTGGCGCCATCTTGGCGCAATGTTAAAATGATCGTTAACGAGTGCACCAAAACAGGACTTTACCCACTTTTTAGCTCGTACTATTTAGTTATGCGAAGCTTTTGTTGACGGACCTCATAATTTTGAGCTATGATCAAGTGATGAAGAAGACACCTGAGCTGTCACCCCCTCTACTAACTTCAACACCACATCAATAAGAGGACGTTTTAGCCTCGACATCTTTAACGTGCATCGACCCAATCTGCACGGCGGGTCTTCAACGTTACAAGGCTCGAACTCACGAAAGGCCGGCCGCTATCCCGTTACCTAAAACACAAGGCTACTGCTGCCACAGTGGAGCATTTGAGCCTAGACAGATTTAACGTGCATCGGTCCTCTCCACACGGTGGGTTTTCAGTTATACTAGGTTCGAACTTGTGATACACCGGTCACGATTCCGTGAATTTGACTGTTAGACTATTGGGGCTAGGATTAATCGGAAATCTTGAGAAAAACAGGTGGAGAGGGTAAGTATCAATAGAGACTTTTAGCATCAATATTTTATAAAAAGTTAAAAAAGCTTGAGATATAAAAAAAAATTCTACACCAGAATATTTACACAGTAAACAAAATTTTAAAAAAAACTTATGGAAGTTAAAATATCAAGCAATTGTTTTTGCTTATGTTTTCCCCTTTCAAATGATTTGCCTCACTGCTACGACTTTGCTAAGAAAATCGAATTCAACTTCATAACTTAATTGTATAGCCAAATATTACTTCACAATTTCTCTTATTGAAAAAAATTAGCGACCTCCCCCCCTAAAAAGGTTGACTACCCATTATTATGGACTCGGCGAGATTTTAGCGCGTTGTAGAAATCAAACATCTAAAACACAATCGTAGTGCACTGACACGAAAATTCGATGGACTGAATAACTTTTTTTTTAATGAAGGACGCATTTGAAAACAGCTTGAAGAATATTCGACAATCTAAGTTATATTGAATCATAGTCAAGTAAAGGAGACAGAGCGTGTGAATTGACACTCTACTAACGTCCATACCAACTTTAAACCTTTAAGCTTCGACACATCTAATGTACATCCGCCCGATATTACGTCAGAAAATAAATAAAAAAGTGGTGATAATGAGCTTATCGATTCTTACTTATTTAATAAGGCTATTTCCGTCGGTTTAAATATGGATTTGAGTGATACGTGTAATTGTATTGTGAACAGGTTTAGATTGTAGCAATTGTCTGGCTTTCTCAATCTCCAAATATTAACTTAATTGTATTGTATAACATTAAACAGGTGAGTATAATTGCTCGGGAGATGAATATACTTGAAATTCCTAGACACACTACTGTTCTTATTATTAGCATTTATAACCTTTAAAATATTAGAAAAAATTAGGAACATCTTGAAGCACTCAAAATTATGGTATAGAAATTTATTTACTCATAGGAGAGATTTTAAGTGCTTTATCGTATCAATTATGGAAGTCCCTCTCTTGTAAAAGTAGAGAAAAATTTATATGTGAAATCTTAGCATATGTTATAATGCCAATTTTGTGTTAAATTGTTCAATACTGAAAAATACACGTATATAAATGCAATTTTTGAAGTTAAATTTTTCTGTATAATTTTAAATCCAAATATTTTACAGGAGTCGAGCCCTAACAATCGGATTAAGGTATGTAATAGCAACATAATAAAGTTGTTGCTACAAATCCTCTCAGCCTACGTTCACGAAGACATTTTCATCACAAATAAAAGAAAAAAAATTCTAAGCCCAACAAATAGTCTTGTCCTCTCTATTTATGTCATAATTAATTATTCCTTAGAGGCTCCTGTTAGATAAAAATAGATCAGATAATTAATTGATTGCTTCTTCGTGTGCTATAAATAGCACTGTTCTTGCACTGGTTTAAGGCTATCTTTTTAATATTCGTTACTTCTTTATGATCAGAATTATATGAAGTGTTTATTTTAATTACGAAAATTCTACTAAATATAGAACACCTATAAATATCTGGGTTTATATTAAATGGATTTGTAGATGTATAAAAATTGGAATTGTTCACCATTTTTTGATTTTTTAAAAAAATATTAACAGAGCTAAGGTATTTATTTCACTTAATTGGATGTAAATTAATTTTTTTTAAATGTATCATTTTGTTTCATAGTATTAAAAAAACAATTTCAGTTCATCAGAAAAAAATAAAATACAAATTTGTTGCAAAAATTAGTTTTCTGTTTTCATTGGGTAATTTTTTCAAATAGGAGAGGTGTAGATTTATCTTTTTTAAATCGTTTTTACTATGGTTATTATTTTTTATTGATATTAATTAAGTGAAACATAAAATTATTTGTGAAAAAAACAAAGTATGAAGAAGGAAGGAGATATTTTTATAGTATTTTGTTCAAAAGTCGATCGTAAAATAATCCTATAATATCAATATTTTTATTATTTGAATTTTATAATTTAATTAATTCACCAAATCATCTTATTCGTTAGCAATTGCATTATTTAACTAATTATGAGAAAAAAGCTGTGTGTTTTTTGCAAATAAATTGTTTTTTTAAAATAATTGTAACACTAGTTTTTTCCTTTTTTGACTATTTCTAGAGCATTTCTGAATCTTTAAAATGTAATGAAATGATTTGGGAAGGAGTTAAGTTTTACGTGAGGTCAAATGAAAGGAGTGATAAATGGTAAAACTGTTCCTAGAAAAGTAGAATAACACTGTAAGTTTTACAAAAATGTTGGCTTTTACTCTTGCCATAATTCGAATGAAGATACTTGAAATAATTAACAAGGGCAAAAAATAAGTAAATAGTTCACTATTTAATAACCTAATTACGTTTTAGAGATCCTTAAATTTAATAGACAGAATAAAAAGCAAAGAAAGAAGTTCCATAAATTAGGTTGGGATATAAGAAATCCATTGTTTTTTTGTTACATGGCTGTTGTGATCACTATCTCGTAAAGTATTGATCAAACAATTTCAAATTTTTGGAAAGATAACATTTCTCACTAAAAAATTATTTGCTGTTTTTTGTTTTGTTCATTCATTTATGAGTTACATGGTTAAAAATTGAAATCAGCAAAGAGAAATTTCGGCACATTTTACAGTTTATATTTAATAAAGGCGAAAATACAAGCCAGGTGACTAAAATTGTAAATCGTGATTATGGTCTTGATACTTTACTTGGAATTTTGAATTCTTCGATTCCGTTCAGGTACAGCCGTCCTCTAAAATGCCAGTAAAATTACAGAAATGACCGAAGTTGAATGTCACATTAGTAGTCTCGTAGCATCACTCAGGAGCTAAAGAACGACCTTCAAACTCTTTTAAACGACTTGCACAAATCTAGATTCAAAAAGAATTGAGGTGTGTTTGCCGCATCAATTAACACAAAAATATGATGCATCGAATTTCCACGTGCGAAGACTTGCCCAAACAGAACAAAATCGACCTATATCTTAACGTGTCTACACTACCCTAAAATTATGAATTTTGCCAAAAAGTAAAAAAAAAATTATGATTTCATTTTATAGGCCAACGTATAAACTTTATAAAAATATCGAATTTATTATTTTCCATCCACTAGAACAAAAACTACAAGTGTTTTAGTAAAAGCATATGCTATTACTTTAAGCAAGATGTCAAATTTTAAAACACGTTCTACACGAAACATATTTTTTTTTTGAAAATGCTCAAAGAGGGACAGCGATTACTCAAAAAGTTTTGAAAGTAATTAGCTGAAATGTTTTGTGTATGTTCTGTATAATAGAAGAATTTTCCCTTTCAGATTTATCGATCACTGTTTTATTACAATATTTACAGTCCCTTATGTGAATATAATCACTGTCTTCTTAAGCAATTTCATATAAAAAATAAGATAAAATGCTCTAGTTTTTGTAAAAAAATTAAAATATCTCTTATCCTGGAGGTCATTTCAAAAATTAAAAACACAGCAAATCATCAGAGTTGAAAAATTGAAAATTTGTTCATAATCTTTTGGTACAGAAAAAGCCGCGTTTATGTTATTTTTTTTTATAAATTTTTACCAATTTTTTCCCATTCTAGTAATAATAATTTCGTTTTCTCTTCTTAATTTTAGCATATTTTTTCTTAAAATGTACTAAACAATCTAAAAACATTAAAAATTCCCCACATCTCCAATTTCTTTTTAAAGTTTTCGCAAGTAGTTGGATACTTTAAGGGGATAGTGATTGTGTTTGAGAAATAGGTCGCATTCAATATTATTGTCTGAAAACTATTATGGTCAAAGCTCGGTGAAGCAACTCAAATGGTGGCCAAAGCTGGATGGCTGTACTGTGCATTTGGGGGGACTAGAAAAGAATAATTATCATGAGTTGCTTCCATATGCTAAACACTAAACTCGTATCTCTAAAGTCAACAATTGAATAGTTTGAAGCTAGGTATTAGTAAGAAACGGTCAGAATTGGCTAACAGAAGCTTAGCAACAGAACAACTCGCCAGAAAAAACTCTATCAAAGCTTAATATCACGGGATATGGAGGGAAGTTAGAAGAATAAAATACCATCTCATGTGCCGTCAGTGGCATTTGATTGCAGTCTATAATTATTGTATCTGAACTGAACTCAGTGGCACAACAGTCCATAAGGACCAAAGCCTACTGTGCTTATCTCAGTTCACGTGACCGAAGGCGCCTGGTTGCATATGCAGATGCTTCGGCCCAAGGGTCAGTCTGACGCAAAACCCCCTATTGCTCAGTTCCAAATCAAGCTTGGTACTCCTTTATTGACCCGCTAAGAGGGTGAAAGGCTTAGTCGACCTTGCCTAACCCAGAATTTGAACCCGGGACCTGTGGCGTGAAAGCGCCACTGGGTCACTACCATTTAGCCACTGGGCTTAATTATTGTATCAGTGAACAAAAATTAAAAGCAGTAAAAAAAAGGTCAATAAACGAAAAATATGAAAACAAATGACTAGAACTAATTCCTTTATGCTAATTATAACTGAGATTTAGGTTATATTAATATGTTGATGTATCAAAAGTGATGAGAAATATATTTTTAAAAATTGAAGGTTATTTCTATGGTACAATTTGAGTGAGGGAGTGACAATTAACGTCGAACTGTTCAGCTACTCGAGGGCTTTACGGTACAGTTTGAATTTATGTAGTAGGTGTCATATTTTGGCATAAGAGACTACTCTCAATCTTAAAAGGTACGGATTCTCCATTCGTACTATACATTATCATCCTGATGTAAGAAAGATAGATTTTTTGATAATAGTGTTTTGTTAAAATATTATGTATCATAAATCTTATCCAACTGAATTAATGTAATCATTAAAATTAAATAATACATTTAAAATCTAATTTGCCGCTTTCAAAATCTAGTAATTCCGAAATAATTCCGATTCGTTCAGCCTAATCTCTTGTGATTCCATTCTTCACTTAAAATTATTCCTAACATATTTTGCTGAGGTAATTAATCACTACAGACTAAAGTCATTTCATTTCAATCAAATGAAGGTACCGTAAAAAGAGAAATTTGCTACAACAATGGCCACAAGTACTTAGCTACTGTCATCATCACTCTTAATAGTTGTTTATTTCAATTTCAGAGTTGTTCCTTAGCATTCCTTTCTTCTAGTTATTATGTCTTGATTCTGGCACGAATATTTCAAACAGTAATTCAATCAGATTATGTGTGGCTCGTAATGATAATTGTTCGACTTCGATCATTATTTACAAAATCTATTTACTCATAACTAGAAAAAATAACTTTGATGTAAACTCAAAAGGAACATTGTTAGAAAAAATTGTTATTGTAATATTTAAAAATGTTAGCTTTTTGTATCAAATAAAAAATTATACCTTCAAATATGTCAAAATAAGAATACATAACACAATTATGAGATTATTGATCTTGTTGAATATAAATTCATGAATCATCTGTTTAAGGTAAAAATATATTCAAAATATTGTCATTCTTAACATGAATTTGAATGAAGCTTTTGAATACAGAAAAAATCATATTGAGAAAAAAATTATGTGTCTAGTAGCAGGCATTAAAAAATACAAATATGACTTAAATAACAAAAAAACCTTAAAATATCAAAAATACCTCGTGTAATCAGCCAAATAATCGCAGTCAGAACCGAACATAACCGTTTCAAGCAGCTATGAAGGTGAAGGGTTGCCGGAAGCAAAACGATACGCAGAGACGTCCACCGTGCCTTATCTTCACAATGAAAAATTACACACCAATTGTTTTTGCTGCGGAAAACAAACATCCAACATTATTTCTTTTATTCCGCACGTTCTTCGGTCATAAAGAGAAATGGAGTGTCATTCGGTCTAAAAGATTAAACGCCATTAAAATATTATACGTCATTTCTGATGCGTTTGACGAAGTCGAGGCTGTCATCTTTACTGCAATCTTGTTTGTGAACAGAGAGCTGAAGAAGCCCATTGGCTGGAATTTTGACCTATTCTTTCAGGTCACTGGAAAAAAGTTTCTCGAAGCCGTTGCTATGGCAATTGAGTAAAAATTGCTCCAAAGGGTGCTTGAAAGAAAAGTTGCTTCAAATTTTTTTCACGTGGTACAGCCTGTAGAAGGCTATTGTTGTGAGGCGTTAAATTGAGAGTTTCATTCCCATCACTCGAAAGCATGTTTTCAAAAATGGATCAGTGGTCGTTGCTTAAAATCAAGGTTTCAGCGGCAGAAATGCAACAGTATGTTATCAAAGGCACTGGAAGCCAGTGGCGAGGATGCATTACTGCATAGGATGGGTGCACTGTGGGTTAAAGCGTTTTGTTTAGTTCGAAATGAGACTGTGGATTTTCAACGCGCAGGTCAATCTTCTATTCCTCAAGATTAGATTGGCAACCTGAGCAATCTCCTTTCGATAGAGCATCTATAGACACTGATCCATGTTTATTGCGGAAGAATATCCTTACCGTGTTGCATGACAACACTCGTTGTCATGTCGCAAATATTATCATGCTCTTATTGCGACGGTGGTAGTGGGAAATCTTGGTACACCCTCCCAACTTACCTGACATGAGTCCTTGTGACTTCCATCTGTTTCCGAAGTGGATGAAGCCTCTCCCAGCCCGCTTATTTTATGACATTTCATTTGTACGCCACGCGCATTGGGAAGTCTCCAATGATTTCCCAACATTTGGTAAAATATTATCAGCTTTGCCAGTGGTTACATAGAAATAAGGGAATGCTCAATGTCACTTATAAATTCATTAAAAATTGATTTTTCGTCTGTTGCCATTACTTAATTTACATCCCTCGTATTTACTAAATTATTGTCACGGTACAAGCATTAAGCCTCAACTGAATATGGCTCAAATACAAGACTTCAATTATATATTTTTAGTTAGAGAGAGAGAAATTAGAGTAAAAATAATAAGAGTCATTTTGAAGATGAAATGTCCGACTTCGCTCTTTTGGGACAAATTTTCTTCAAAATTTAGATAAAAGGATTTTGGAAATTAATTTACAGAAAAAATGTTTTTAGCGAGAAAACTTTTATTAAATGTCAAGAATGTGTAAAGTTTATTATAAGTGGCTCATTCCTTATATTTAAAGTGAAACGTTTTAACTGTCATAAGTCCAATGTTGTTCTCTATTTTACGAGTTAAAGAAAAAAAAAATTAAGGCGACCCTAGTGTGCAACATAAAGGTATATTTTAAGTCTATTATTTCGTCTTGTCATAGGCAAAGTACCTGAAGTGTGTGAAATTCATACAGATCCACGATCTTTTAACTTTATTCCTCAGTTCAAGAAGATTTGATAGATCAGGTTCACAGGTTGAAAAATCAATTCATATCTCGATAATAACTGATGAAATTGAAAGTATATGATTTAGGTAGCTAATAGAGAAAGGTTATGGTTGTAAAGTCTTCATTGAATCATTAGGATACAATTACGGAATGATGGCAAAGTGTATTGTTTTGTTAAAGGGGGAGGGCTGTACTGTATGCTGAAAATATGGAATTGAGAAAATAAATTCGTCAAGATGTAACGGCAGGGACAACTTATGAAAGAAGATAGTACAAGGGTAACCGGTCCCATTTTAATCCATGTGAGCAGTGCCCCGATGAGAGTGTTGCTCTAGCCAGCTTGAAGAGTATACTGCTGACAATATTGTTCGATCTCCAACACAATTTCGTATATAGATGCCTTTATTAACGTAACAGTTCCATGTATGCTGTTAGAAAGGAGTCATTTCTCCCCCTACCCCTCCTTTCTCAAGTTAATGGTATCCTACACACCACGCCAAAGAGCAAAATTCAAATATCATGTCCGTTTAACCATTAGGTGGGTTCCCGTTAGCAGTGGAAATGTTTGCCCACGTACACACAGCTTTTGTGGGACGCTTATCATCTACTTGTGAAAAGAGATTTTTATTTTCATGTGTACATAACATTTCCCAATGACCGGAAGCCTTTCCCGTTTTAAATCAAACATCTGATTTAATTCCTCGAATTTCTTATGAGGGCTGGTTTGATAGTTTTGTTCTTTCATAGTATCACAACCGAACATCAAACAAAATTTGACAACGATTTTTTTTTACTAGCTCACTAAATATTTTGTCATTTATAAAACTCATACCACAGCTTATCACCCTAGAACAAACAGAATTGCTTAAGGGTTCCACCGACATTTTAAGACGTCGTTGTTATGCACAATTCATGTAAGTGGTCTGAATAGATCGCTAAGAAGTTCCTGGGTCTAAGAGCTAGGCTTAATGATTTGGAAGTTAGTTTAGCAGAATTAGTGTATAGCAAACTTTAAAACTAACAGGTGAAATTTTTGAAAGGTAGAATGACAGTAAGTTTTTCTTAGAATTAATTATAGTAGAACGTCTTTTATCAGAACGTTTATTATCTGAAACGTCAAATATCCGTACCAAAGGCCGGATACTTTTTCGAACAGTGCAATGCTAAACAGTTGTTTCCTGTGAGGCCAAAAATGACCGGAAAACCCAAGGTGAGGGATATTTGGGGAATTTCAGTTGTGTGATTTGGTAAACATCTGCGCGGAATATTAGGTCAGTATGTGAGAGGGTGTAGACGTGCTCTTTTGTTGAGTTTTGTTGATGTAGAAACCTAGATAGCATGCGATGCAGAAGACTGTGGATCTCAAATGCTAAATAATGACGAGATAGTGACTTCCGGGCAAGAAGAATCCGACCTTGTCGACGATGAAACGAATGAAGAAGAGGACAACAGCAGCAGCAACGAAAGTACAAAGGGTCCACCAAGTGCTGACGCTTTTCTGCGTTAGAGACAGCTATGGAGTGGTACGAACAACTATCAGAGTGCTGTCCTACTTAACTATTGCTGCTGAAGAGAATCAGAGACCTTGCATTGAAGAAACGAAGGTGTACAATGGTACAGCAAAAAATGATTGATTATTTTCTACAATCAAGGTAAAATTGCGACGTTTTGCACCTATTTTGCTTTTTCTTCAAGCACGTTTCCCTCATGGATGATTTTCAACATTTGTATAGTGTCCAGTATCATATACTGCATGGATCGCAATCGGGTTTCGGTTATCCAAATAATAATGTATCCGAACGGTGTCCGGTCCCAATTGATTCGGATAAACGACGTTCTAATGTATGTGGTTTCAGGGAACACATGAAGAATTTTCACTCGCAACTAGCCATGCTTTTTATAAAACATTTGTGAATAGTGATTTTCCCACGACAGACTCCGTTTTTGGATGTGTAAGGATGATGTCGATCCATCATTGGTACCTCCGTATAAAGATTATTTCAAGATCTTGAAATGCAATCCGAAAATTTTTTACTCTGGAAGTAAAGGGAACCAAGAATATCGTTTATATCCACAAGATAAAGTTAGCTTTCATCTTACAGGATGATTCCATGCAGATAGACAGTTATTCATTTTCGAAATCGGAAGACATCAGTCTGGTAATTACAATACGATATCCTATAAAACCTGTGGTTCCACTTCTGTGTTAATTGTCTTAAGGATTTAGGCGGAAAGTGATGTAGAGCAACCAACCAAACTATGCAAATTTCAGAAATCAACAATGCAACTAGTATTTAAGGTTGTATATAAAACTGTGTTAACTCTACATTTACCCTATTTTTTTAACTTTTTAACCAGCTAATTGATTAGTTGGTGATTAACCTTGATAATTATATTTTGATGTAGGTATTGCATTGAGTGCTGCTTATTGTAATGTCTTACATCATGCGGTATTCTTCATCAGAATTTAAGTTTTTAAGTTATTATACTAAATAAATTATGAGCTAAGTTTCAGAAGATTTTTAAATTTTACCATTTTATCAAAACAATTGATCCAGAATTAACAACCCCTCAACATATTACAGATTATTTTTAAAAACTGAACACCTTTTAGAACGGTATATGTTTTCCAGAAATTTTCATGAATTTAATTCTCTAACGCCTAACCTTTAGAACTCGAGTTAAATCATTAGAATTTGAACAGAATACTACTTAAAGATAAGGAACACATCGTCCTTAAAATGGATTTTCTATTCATTCTCGTTTTCGAAGAAGGATATCTTAGCGAAAGCGAAATGACAGAAAAAAAATGGTTAAAACTTGATTAATGAAAAAGAAAAAAATTAACTCGGTGAAAAAAAATCACAGAAATCTGTTAAAGAATCGATGGTGGTAGGTAAAAAAAAACGAAGAATTTTAATGGCTTGGCGCTATTAAATTTCTTCGTTCCACCTAGCATTTAATTGATTTATAGCAGTTTTGATGAAAAGTATCTGATTTCTCTTGTGTAAAAAGGCGACTTACAAAGAAAGAAAATTAGTAAATTTTTTAACTAGGTGGTAAATTTCAAAAATAGACATTTGAGATAATATATTTACGAAATAATAATAATAAATTATGCGTTAAAATTTTGTAAAAACATGTCAGTTTTGCTTATTTTTTGCGAAACGCCAAGAAACGGACTAATATAAAGCTAAAACCCTATACAACAATGCAGCAATAAAAAATGTAGCAGAATTAACCTTTACATATAAAGGAAGAACGAAACGGGCTCCAATCCTTGAACAATTCTGAAAATTCTAAAGAAATCACATAACTGACACCTGCTTCCAATCAAATTCTGTTTCGTACTCCTCTATTCTTTTAATTTGGTTTTTATTTTATATTAATTTAGAACGCACTGTGGAGTAAAGCTGGGGCTATTGGCACCGGACCTTAATTTTGAGCCATGGTCAAGTGAAGTGGACGACATCTGAGCTGACATTATTTTCCCAACCTCCACAACACACCATAGGAGTATTTTGAAACTTAACATATTTAATGTACATCAATCCATCTACACTGCGGGTTTTCAATGACAATGAGTTCGCGACCATGACCACTCGGCTAACCTTTAGTTCTTCTGAAGGTCACCGCAGAAAAAAACTGATTCAACCATTGTGGTTGTGCTAGAAATAATCATACAGTCTTAATTTCTCGTACTGAAAAAAATTAAAATGCGAAAATCACATGAAATGCACTGATTGTACATATGTACATTGTTATAATCAAAAATATAACGGCATAATTGATCGGATGAGTAAGATAATAAGTAAGGATGATAATAAGTATCTTATTATATGAGTGTAAAAGTGTATTTTATTTTTATTATGTCAGAATGTATTTTATTTGTTTACTTTCTGTAAATTGATAATTTTTTTTAAAAATAATTTTTTGTTTCCGACTTTTCAATATGCTCGCGCCCACCTTGTAAGGTTATTACGATCCCTAGGGGGCGTGATCCACAGTTTGAAAAACACTGCTTATAGATATAAAAAATATTTTCGTGTGCTGTAATAAATTTATTATGTACTATCGCAATAATACCAACATTCGGACAAGTTAATACCTCAATTTCGCATGTGTCCTACGCGCTGAATTAGCAACCATGTGCTTCGTTTCATATAATGTCGCCAATACGGTTACAATAGTACATTATTGCAAGCTCTCGCAGAAAAATACTTTCAATTGTCTGGCCTGGAATCATTGCGGATATGAAAGGAACTGTCTCATGCAAAGACTTATTAACGATCAACGGAACGAATTACTCAGCTTTGCAAGAAGCTGCAAGAGCTATAGGTTTATCAAAATCTGAAAATTTTATCAATGAGGTCTTCATCAATCAATCAATCAGGGGAAGACGTTGCTGCTTCAATGATGAATTTGACTGAAGAGGAGTACCAAGATCGAACTTTGTGGGGAAAAACAAATAATGGAACTACATGCATATCATTTTACAGTTTTATACTCTGAGCTATGAGCACGAACTATTATATGATTTGTATGGGACTTGGTCCACCATTAAGTCAAAAGGGGTTACCCCTCCCCCAGTGTTATTGAAAAATGTAAAAAAATATGCCCTTATAAATAGAAAATGAAGGTGGCTCATATTGTACCACCTTTGTAACTACGTAACTGTGACAGTAAAAATACGTTACAATAAATTCCACTTTAATATCAATTTAAAACAAAAATAAAAATAAAAAAATAATAAAAACAAAAACAAAACAAAATAAATAATACTCATTGAAAATTAGAATAATCACATCAGAAACAATGCCGTAACTGAATTCACAAACCTGTTTCCTTTCAATATGAGTGGGCATAATGTGGACATTTGGGCAGATCAAAAATTTGATCCGAGTTCTGATTAACCCAAGATGAGTTTAAAATTGTACAAAAATGAAATACAAAAAATACAACCTGAAGGTTTATTACTATGTTTCCTTTTAACATTGAAATTTTATGCGCCTTTAAGAGCTACTGTGTGTAAAAATATGTAACAGAGAAACATCATAATTATAACGTTACTTAGAAGTAAGAAATAAATGCCAACTACTGAAAACAAATCTTTAGAGTCCTTACTTTATGAGCAAAGATTCACTGAACATATTCTAAGACACGAGATTTAAACATCGCATTTACCGAAATTACTTTATAAGACGCATTAAAATGCAAAGAGAGATGAATATTTTTTAGTAAAAAAAATGCAGTGAATACAGATGAAAATATCGTTACTAATGGATTTAGGAACGCGTAGCCCTGCCGAGCTCCAATCTTTACTTCGTTATAGCCAATGATACTTATTCTAATTTCCCTAGTGAGTAAACTGCGGAAAAGAAATTTTAAGGAAATGCGAATTAAAATACTGTGATGTAAAACGTCTGACAATCAAGTTCTTTGAATGAATGCAGAACGGCTGATCTGGCAACACTGGCGAAACAAAACGCTGCGCATGCGTAGTGACAGGTGTTTACCATCTGCCCCCATTGTTGTTCCATTGAGCGTCAAGTCAGACTTGTTTTACAAAATGCTTGTTTAGTGTTTTGGTTCTTATCTGAGAACAGGAAAATAAGGAACAAAATATCAATTTAAAGTTTTGTTTTAAGCTTGGAAAGGCACCGACAGAAACTAATTCGATGCTGGTACGTTTTTATGAAGATCAAGCACTGTCCATGAAGTGTGTTTATGAGTGTTTCGCCCGTTTTTGAGAAAGCCGGGAAAGTGTTTCTGACATCATCCGTAGCAAAAGACCGGGCGACCTCCGTTAGTGACTAAAACATTGAAACAATTACATTAATCATGAAAGATCATCGATAAACAGTGCGCCTGTTAGTTGGGCGATGAATGTTGCAAGGTACATTAAAATTTTGATCCGTTTCATGAAACGTCTACCCAGTGTACGATCTCAGTACACACAACAAGGTTCAGTTTTTTTATTCACGGCAATGCTCGACCTCACACAGCCAATATTGTCAAACAGTTTCTAACAAAATAGGGGGTGGTGCAGATTGAACATCCAGCCTTTTTACCAGATTTCAATCCTCCAGACTTCTTCCTATTGGCCTCACTCAAATTAGCTTTGAAAGGAAAGAGATTTGACGATATTTCTGACATCCAACGAAACGTGCTGAGGCTTTTGAACTGCATCTCAAAAGGTGACTTCTCACAGAGTTTCTTTGGCATGTATATCAAATCTCAGTGGTGCATAGTTACGGGAGGTGACTATTTCGAAGGACAGTAAGGTAACATTCATTAATATTTCATCTATGTTAATGTTTAAGGACTATTCACCGAGCTTTATTGTCAGTGGTTGTATATACATAAAGAAAGAATTAAAATCAAATTAAGTTTAAAATCTTAAGGATAGAAGCAGTTATCATATGAAGATGTCAGGTTAGTCTATGATTATCCAATTTGACTGCACAAAAAATGTGAGTGTTTTTTGTAGATTTTTAAACGTGTAGTCCAAAATGATGTTGATATATTTCACTGACTGTAGGCAACGATACTGTTCAGTTTTGAGTCAGAATTACAGGGAGAAAAAGAGATTGAAAACGAACTGCTTGTTTGTAATTATAAATAATTCAGATCAGTAATTAAAATAGTGTATATTACAAAAGTCAAGTTGAAATTATTCCTAGATTTATAAAAGTTATAGGAGCATATTTATCAATTTGGGTAATAAAAGAGTCGCCCCTTTTATCTTAATATTTTATCGCGTGTTTTCTAATGATTTGTCAAATGGTAGACATTCATTACGGTGAACTCTGCTGATTGCTCACTGTTCTGCGATATGAATTTCTCATGAGCCGTAGAACATTAAAAATTTGTCCTAGTGCTAATTTTTTCACGCTTTCAAGGTAATTTATATGCTTTTTCTTTCCTAAAACAGGACAGACGTAGTTCAGAACTGATTTGAGGATTAGAGCATATAGATGACCAAGTTGTTATGCCTACTAATTTAAGACTTTAAATGAGATAAAGGGAAATAGCTTGTGTGCGATTTCATTAATTTTTTTCCTAATATATTAGTGAAAGTTTATCTAAAATGACGCCTAGGTACTTCGTGTGTCAGTATCAGGGAGTTTTATTGTTTTGAATGAAAATATCAGAGCCTGCTTTTTCATCTTAACAAAAATATGGCTTCAGTTTTGAAAGCATTTATAGTGATTATTCACTTGGAGATTCAGCTCTCCACGTAGAAGCTATATGAGTACTAATGAAACATTTTGAGCTTGACTGAAGCTTTTAATGAAAAAATAAGAAATATTGTTGTAAGCTCTGTTATTTTTCGGCTCGATATTTTAACGCGTATTCCTGAATTCGTGTATAATTTAACTGGAATGTTGAGGAAGTTTATATATACAGTTGACTCTCGATAATTCGAAGTTGGAATGAAAAACTTCGAATTATCAAGAGTTCAACTATTACGAGGGTAGTAAAAAACCCCAAGATACTGCAAATTTTTTTTTTCTAACGCAATTATATTTGAAACTATTTAATAAAATAACAGTTGTAAATATGTATAACATTATTTTAGAAAGCACACATATTATACAATTTAAATATTATACAGAAGTTAAAAGGGCTGAATTAAAATAATACATTCAATACATTCATACACAATCCTACGCATTTCTTCTTCACAATAGTGGACTATATCCTTTCTGAACATATGTATAGCAAGGTCACGTGTTAAACGAAAGATGTGGAATGCTGACAATAGGTGCGGTTGGTCTATTGTCCACTTAAAGAAGGAAAGCAAAAAAAGTGTATTTTCGTCTGATGAACCGGAAGAGGTAGAAGAAGAGGTAGCCGACTAATGAACCGTCTAAGAAGAGGTAGCCGACAGATGGACTTTAAAGGGGCTACGTTACAGCGGAGACACGCAGAAACAAAATAACACGAAACTTGCAAGATCCAACCTGTTTGCTACAGGACTATACATGATAGTGAATGTTCGAATTGTCGAGAGTTTTATAAAATAACTTCGAATTATTGCGCATTATTGTCTGTCCAGCCACAAATTTTACTTCAAGTTATTGAGAGTAGCAAAAGGTATTGTTTTTGTTTGAAATATCAAGAGTTTTTTTCTAGAGACTCAGCATATATTTCGATTTATCGAGAGGTTCGTATCATCGAAGGTTTGAATTATCGAAAGTTGACTGTATTTGCATTTTCATGTATTATAAAGAGAAAACAATTTCAGATAGAATACTGAATAAAAAAAAGAAATGTTGAGGAATGAAATATCATATTCAGAAAATATTAAATCCTTTGTCTCGAATTTACTATTTTCATACTAAGGCTATTAAAATATTACAGTACCAGAATTTATATTACGTAAAGCAGAATCTAGATAAATTTACTTGGAGTCACTGAAATATGACTCTATCTTTATTTTAAATATGAATAAAATATATCTATTTTTAGAAAGACGTTGAATATAACTTGTTTTATATCCAGTGATATATTTGATATTTTATTTTAGAATAGAGAGAAAGAGATAGTCCTAATTTTTATATTTATTCACACTACAGTGGTTTCTTTTATATATAATACTTTCGATTTTTCGAATACACACATACACACTCATATATATATATATAAAGAAATGGCACAAAATGTGTAAATAGTTGGCATACTTAAAAAATATGTTTTACTTTTAATTTTTTTAAAATTTATATTTAATTTTTTACATTTTAAATATTTTATATTCATATAGAATGATGGGAGAGAAAAGTCTCCAAATACCAGAGGTATTTCCAGCATCATTTGTGGTTGATTGGTTAGTTGTTAATTAACATCGAATTTTGAAGCAACATAATGTCTACTGGCGACCGATCTCGTAAATCTGAACCACGGTCAAATGAAAAGGATGACAGTCGAGCTGGTATCTCATTCTCTAAGCTTTCAGATCACGCTCAAGGCTTGGCTGAGCCTTGTCGTATTTAACCTAACTCTCTACACGACAAGATTCCAGGATTCGACAGAAAAAATACCGACCACGATTTCTTGACTTTAACTTTTCGGTTAAATATATGAGTATTCGTACTTTAACTACAAGTTTTAGTGACTTCAATGAAAACTCTGATAATGTGAAAAATATGTAGAATTATTTGTTTATTAAGAAATTCATATTATCAGGACTTAAGATAAACTATCGAAATAATTGATATGAATCTTTTTCTTCAATTTAATTCAGTTACAAAAAAAAATGCTTTTACAAATTAATTTTTAGAAAGGCTATCACAGGAATGTTTTTCAATTTTCAAGATTAAAAACACGTTAATTCTTTTTGCGTTGCAAATGTTGATTAACATTTTTAATTTAATCCTTTTACATACTGGAAAATAATTCAAAAACAAAAACTAGTTATTTTCCTTAGTAGAAATTTCAATCGAAGCTCGAGAAACTTTAACTTCAATTAATGTTAAAACATCTGTATTAAGTTTAAAAAACATGTTTTTGAGAACGATATATATTTACGTCATCATGCTGTCCGTACTGTTGTGAATACTACATCATTACTTCTATTTTAGATCATTATCTGATTATGTTATTTAGAATTATGTATTGTATAATAGGAATTGGAACGCTTAAAACTGGGAACCGAACTGAAACTTAAATAATTCTCTTGCAATAAAATTGCCATTCGACTGATTATTTCTAAAGAAAAGGATTTAGAAGTGCACTGTGCTATGTATTATAGAATAGAATAGTTTGTGCCATTTTCTTTTTTTTTTTTAATTCCTTTCGTAACAAAACAGATTGAAGAATCAAAATTCAATGGATTTGTTTTATCCAGCTAAACTTTTGAGTGTTATAGTTTACACGTTAACATTCTTAAACTGTGATCCATGGGTCCCTGGAAGTCTCCAGTGCCTTTTTATGGAATCTGCGAAGGCTTCTCATTTAATTTTAGTTTCCTCTTCTACATACTCTGAAAGATCTCGTGGAACAATTGAAAGATGTGAGGACCTAGACTAGATCACAAAATTTTCCCCAATGAAGAAACTCTACCAAAAAAATATTTCAATGTAGAATATTAATTCAGTTCATTTCGTTACTTATTTAATTGAAAAAAGAATATTTTCAGCTCTTTTTAATCTTTAAAATAAATACAGAAACCATCTGGAAAGCGTAGATCCAGAATTGAGACTGCAGAGTTCACATATTACAACTAATAGCACTTGTTCACATAGTAGCACTTGTGAAAGAAATGCAGCACAAAATCCTTCTCGTCAAAAATTTTAATCAATATTGTTAAGCACATTTTTAATTTGAAATCGGTATTTTGTAATATTTTAAATCACATGTTTGCAGTTTCCATAAAACGAAAAAATGTTATAAAAGTATATATAAGTAGCAAAGACAGTCTTAGGCTTATTGAGATACCTCAAAATCCCTCAACCATGTGTTGGGAGTCAAGGAGAAATGTTTTAAATCTCTTGGAAGTCTGCAATGTCAGATTGACACAAAAAGGAGGCTTCGACAATCAAAAGTTTAAGAATCGTTGGTTTACTACAAAAGTTATTGAAACGTCTTACTCTTTCACCCATGATCTTTCTGAGTGACCGGGGTAACCAAGTGGTCAATGTATCGGATCGTGGCTCTCATTGCATGAGTTCGAGCCCAGTACCACTGAACACCCACCGAGTAGGGAAGCAATGCTCGCTAAATCTGTCGAGAGCTCACACGTCCTCCCATTGGTGTGGTAGTTAGAAGAAGGGGTGCCAATTCAGGTGTCGTCCTCGTCACTTGACCATGGTTCAAAATTACAAAATCCGTCGGCAAACGCCCTCGTGTAGCTGAATAGTGTGACGTTACTATTCACCTAACGTGATTTTCATTAAAAGTTGGATGTTTGAGAGGAACTGATATTTACTGTAAAAGAGACTGTGAACCCAATCTCGGAAGGAGTGTAAAAATATTCTAGTTAATCTTTCCTTGCAATAAATTGTTTTTATTAGCTGATTGAAGTAATTACAACTCCTATTTTTCGTCTCCTGAAATGTAGCACTCTCTCTCTCTCTGAATGTGACTACTGATTTGAAAATAAAAAAGAATCCAAAGAAAGAGTAGGGTGAGGAGGAAAAATGGGAAAATAAGGAACAATAAAAAGATGAAAGAAGTGAGAATAATAGACCTTCGCTCTTTCCTTCTCTCTCTTGTTGATGAAATAATGATTATTGAAGAAGAGGAATAAAGATTACCAGTAACAATTCGATACAAAATCTGCCAAGAAAGAAGATTTAATTTTTTGCGCAAAACAGTGGTGAGAAAAATACTTGCAATTGAGAAAAATGTGAAAAAAGACTCCCTCGTTTTTCATCCTTCAATATCTTCTTTTTATGTATTCCTATACAATTGCCCAGACTCATTTTTTTTTTAAAAAATAAGTCACTACGTGTATCGGGAAATTAGAATATATACTCAATCTCACGCTTTAGAGAATGCTTATTTAATCGAAAAGTCCTTTGTTTAAATTATAATTTACACGAATATGATAAGCATCCATTAGAATTCCATTGCATTCTTAAACGAACATTAACTACATAAAGTATGGTGCTATACAAGTAATTTATGAGAAAGAATGACTAAAAAAATATGGGTGTATTAGGTAGTAAGACCGCTTGGTTTTTCATATAGACTGACATCAGAATATCCAGCATAGAGCGTGATCCTAGTATAACTAATATATATCCCGAAACATAAATATTGTTTGGAAGATAGGAGATTTTAATACTTCAATTACCCTTTTAAAATGTTCTTATTGCATGAAGATTGCATTTCAAAAAATAATTACTAAAAAGCAAGAATTTAGCTCTATCTTACCAACTTCAGTAACGATATTAGTTTAATTATTTTCTTTAAGTGATTTGAATAAGGAACTTAAATTTAATAACACTATGCACACTTATTTGAAAAGGGGTGAGTCCAATTGCAAAAAGCGATCTTTTTGAAGAGAACCCTAAGAAAAGAAAAACTCAAAGGGTATCCACATGAAAGTCTAACATTATAGATTTATATATTTCTTTTAAATTTTGTATGTTCCTTGTTTATGTTTTGCTATTATTCTATATAAAAAACAAAACAAATGTTTATTGAAAAACCAACACATTTCTGAATCATGTTATTTCTATTGTCAAAAATAATAGTTATACAATAGACTTCAAACGAAAATTTTACAGATACAGTTGTATCATGGAGATGCTAAAAAAATATATCTATACGAACTTTTTCTTTTCTTTTGTCATTCTGAATTCTGTTTGACGTAAGTGTTAGTACGAAAATTGCTAACGCTTTTAAATCTCATTTTTCTGTAATCAATTATTTATTTGTAATTTATATTATCTTACTAATGATTTAATTCAAATGTAATAAACTGATTTAAAAAAGACATTGTTATTTATCAGTAAATTGTTAGTTGAATTAGGAAACTTTGTTACATTTTTAATGTTTTTAACATTTTAGAAAACTCAATCAATTTAAAAATTTAGTAGAAAAAAAAACAGCTTTTATTAGCAACAGTTAATATAGGCTTATCTGATATACCATAAGATTATATGGTAATTCATTGGTATGGTGTATATAATTAGAGAAAAATAGAACGTTTTTATTAAATATTTTATGTATAATCAAAGTTGAGTAAATATAAAAATATCAGCAACTTTTAGTGAAACAGATACAAAAATTTCCATAGCTAAAACCTAATGTAAAATAGTATAACTGGTGCTGGTTAATAGTGAAAAAATGGAATCGAATGTAAAAGTTTAAAATATCAAGATTTGTAGGTTGAAACAAAATTAAACCATTATATAAAGCTAAATAAGAATATTTCCTTAAGAAAAAAATTTAGACAGTATTAAAGGCCCTTTAAAAAAATACGCGAATAAGTCTTCAAAAAAGGAAATGATTCTAAAAAAAAGTAACCAGGCAGAAAATAACCTCGAAAAATCTTCAAAGAAAGAACTATGAGTTCTGATTTGAATGAATATGAATATTTGGAAGGAAATAGCATTTAAAAAATAAACTTTTTTCTGTAATTCTTAACTAAAGGTTTTATTTTTTTATTTTTTCATGTATATGATTCAATAAACAACTATTCGTGTAAAATTATGTAGATATAAGACAAAGACATACACTATGTATGAATGAATGCTTACAGAAAATAATATGAGGCTAGCTGCATGGCCCGGCGTTGCAAGGGTTTTTTCAAGTGTATGATTTTTTGACAATGGAAAATTCCTATTCCCCACTCAGTGTCAGTACTTCGTGATGAGTGTGTGATTTCTTTTATAAATGCCATTAAAATTCCCTTTTTCGAAATTTCTCTCTATTTTTTTTTTGCCCCGTTGAGTTGGTTTGTTTTACCTCCACTGAGCCCGGCGTTGCACGGGCTTTTACCATCAGTATAACTTATCCCCAAGGAAATTTCTCTTTTCCCTCTCAATGGAAATTTCTCTTTTCCCTCCCACTTTAGGCATGGAAAGTGGGGGATTTCTAAGTAAATGTCATTAAGAGTCACTTTTTCGAAATTTCTTCCTTTTTTTTCCTTGCCAGACAAATGTCCTTTCCCTTTGCTTAACCCGGCGTTGCAGGGGCTTTTTCGAGTATAGAACTCTTTTCCCCAGAAATAAGATCTTTCTTCTATTTTCTACCAACAATTTACAAAAGTAATACTGCTTTAGTTAATGAAAACATTAATTCACACACACACACACACACACACAAAATAATAAAAGGAAAATGTTTTTGACATAATATATTACAAAAATCTAAGTATGTTTCTTATTTTTAACGATAGTTAATTTCTAAAAATCTAAAATAATAAAATAGGGATCTCAAATTTTAACTTACCAATCAATCATTACATACCGTTAACTTAAAAATTTATCTAAAAATGAAAGAAAATCCGTAGATATTTGAATAAAATGCTAAACGTTGTAGTAATTAAAAATTATTTTTATATTATACTAACAAAATAAAAACATTTTACTATCGATGTTAGAATTTGCTTAATACTTCAAGAATTTACAAAAGTCATAAAAAACATTTTCATTATTATTTATCTTTATTTTTTTAAATAAGTATTTTTTTTTTCTCTGCATTTAAAATGTAGAGAAATACGTGTAAGGATAGCATTGAAAAAAAAATATCAGCATTTTATATCACAATTCTTTGGAAATAAAACATCTCTATTTTTTTTAGTATTTATCAGTAGCTACTACTAAAACAAATTTAAAATATGCTATGCGGTACGAAAAAAAATTAAGATAATGAGCAAGAAAACGCAACTGTTACTATTTAACTTTT
Organism: Trichonephila clavata; assembly: GCA_019973975.1. Lineage (NCBI taxonomy): Eukaryota > Metazoa > Arthropoda > Arachnida > Araneae > Nephilidae > Trichonephila > Trichonephila clavata. The sequence continues at coordinate 55,581 of BMAO01019923.1, read as the reverse complement.
CAAGTACTACATTACTTAAGTAGTCGCTTCTTCACACCTCTCAGGACAAAAATTGTTAAGATTTTCTAACATTTTTACATCTTTTCTTTCGAAAAACAACTAATCAGAAAAATAAAACTTAATGCTAGAAAATATTACTTAAAATATGTACTAGGCTGAAAAAAAAAATGGGAAAAATTCTAAAGAAATAAATTTTCAAAAGTTTTTGAGCGTATTATGTATAGAGTGAGAAAAGTAGTTTTGTGTTTAGAACGCTTTTCCTTAAGATAAGGCTCTGACTTTAATTCTAAAGAGAACAGTGCCTACCTATGTTTTACTTACTTTTAAGTATTTGTCGAGTCAATATTGACACAACGACTTTGTTTTCGTCTAACTCAAAAAGTAAACAGGCTCGGGATTTCAAAAAAACTTACAATGGAGTTCTTTTCCTTTTCATTTTTTTAAATTTCTTATTCACTTAAAAAAAAGACGCTGAATTTAAAAACTTTTGATAAAGTTTGTTTTAAGCTTTTTGAGGCTTATAAGATATTTTAAAGAATTTACGAAAATGGAACAGTTTTTGTCCGGAGTAACCCTTTATCTACCGACGGTACTTATAAGTACCACTCACTTTCAAGTTACATAGAATAACAATTTTTACGAATACTCTGACGATATTTGGTAGGAACACCCTTTTAATTCCACTCTTCCAAAAAACATGGCGGCATAGGTTCTATGATGAGTATTTTGACGGGGAAGGCGAATAGGTAAAAAGCAGAAGTTGTGTTTTAAGCTGACATTTTGATCGGATTGCGAAGTTTGTCATTTTGGTTCCGAAAAAGTATTTCATGTCAAAAGGTAAGAGTCTGTTTTTTTGTTGTTGTTGTTGTTCGTTAGTTAAGGTATCCGACTGGTTGCGACGACTTTTTTTTTTTAAAGATGGAGATATGGGGATTTTGTTGTTATTTGTAGATATGTCTAGTACATTTTAAGAAAAATATGCTAAAATTAAGAAGAGAAGAAGAATTCATGAACACTAAAATGTCAAAAAACAGGTAAAAATTTCCAAAAAATAGCATTTACGCGGCCCAATCTGTACCAAAGATTTATGAACAAATTTACAAAATTCCCTTCTAATGTGTTGATATGTTTTTCATTTTAGAAATGACCCCAGGATAAGAGATATTTTCTTTTTTACAAAAACTAGAGCACTTTATCTATGTTATTATATGAAATTGCTTTAAAAAACAGTGATTGTACTAACATAAGGGACTGAAAATTTTGTAATAAAACAGCGATTGATAAATCTGAAGGTTAAAACATTTCTACTATTACACAGAACTAACACAAAAAATTTGTTAACAATTTTCAAAACTTTTTTTAGCAATCTCTGACCCCGCTTGAGTATTTTTTAAAAAAAAAACGTATTTCGAGTAAAACATGTTTTAAAGTATATGACATCTTGTTTAAAGTAATGGCATCTGCTTTTACTAAAACACTTGCAGTTTTTTTTCTAGTGAACGGAAAATGATAAACTTGGTATTTTTATAAAGTTAATAAGATGGCATATAAAACAAAATCATAAAAACAATTTGTCAATTTTTGGCAAAATTCACAATTTGAGGGTAGTCGAATACCTTAAGACCTTAGAAAATGATTTGACTATTTCATTTATGGGAACAGTGTATATAATTAATTTTACAGTTGAATAACGTTGTGGTACTTATAAGTACAGACATTATAGTGGATGTTAGAGCCAGAACTTTTTTTTTCATCCGTATAGTTTTTTGTTGGGTTGTAGCGTCATAACTACAGTACAATAGACTTACTTTTTTTTCAAACATTTATTTTTAGCTTAACTTATTTATTTTGCTTTTTCATTGTTTTATTTTAACGTTGTCAAAAAATTTTGAACTTTGAATTTGAGCTCTTTTTTTTTTTTTTTGCCACACAACTGAACGAAATATCTATTCTTATTTCAAAAATTAACAACATTTTAATTCATTTATGTGTTACTGAGATTTAGCAATAATTGGAAATCTTCAAGGTGCAAATATTATTATTATTTCCTTTTCTTAGAAAGTCTGGAGAATGGCTCAGTGTTCAAAAGGCTTTGGATTTATTACAGAACCTGCCATCTGAAATCCGTGATGTACTAACAGATTAAGAAGTCTCAGCAAATAATCCGTTAAAATTTTCGATAGATTCTTAAGATGACGATCAAGAGACTGAACAAGATTCAAGGTGCAGTATAGTTATTGTTAAGAAAATATAACATTTCCTACTCCAGGATGCACTGCTTTAGAAAACATTCGATCGAAACCTCTCTCAAAATGCATAACGCATAATGAATTTTTATGTATTAATTAGGGTTTGCAATCCCGTGCCATATTTTCAATCCCGGGATTAGGATTAGACCATTTATTCAAAATACTTACATATTAGCATGGTTGAAATTGCATAATAAAATTGAAAATATAATTAAAAATTCATTTAATATTATTTTAATGAAAGAAATAAAAAATTAATGCATCATGAAAGGCAAATAAAAATAGTACTAAATGAAAAATTTAAAAAAAAATTTATTTCTTCATTTCTTCTGTTTTTGTAAATAAGCTTATAAAAGCACAGTTCGTCCAGCGTTTCATCATTGAAACGGCTTCTTATTTTTGTTACAAATTGTCCTGCCGAAGAAAATACACGTTCGGATTCTTTACTAGTAGGTATTATCGTCATTAAATAGGAGTATGTTCTTTTTAGGTAGTCACCAAATCTCCCTCCATTTTCCAAAAATAAAAAAAAAATTTTTTAAAAAGAGAGACATTTTTTTTTGAATTTTTGATGACAGTATCTCAAATCTAATAGACTGCATTGATGCATATATCTCTTTGATAACTTTATTTATAGTTCTTCTGCTACACTTAATCGTTTTTGTATATAAATGGATCCAGTTATTGAATCAGAATATGAATCAATTTCAAGTGTTACCTCATTTGAAATTGAAAATCCAGTTGCATGAGCTGTTAGTAATGCAATGGGATTTGAAGTGTCTCAAGTCTTCCAAGCAGGTCCGCTATTAATTAAAGGTATTTAATAGAAGAAAATGTGATAAAATGTATTCTTGAGATGTTGTTTATATTATTGTGTAAGCATTGCAGTGAGTCACTAAGATCTGTGCAACGTTCTCCCGTACGAGAAATGAGAGCAGTGCACATTTTTTTTTATCTATAGCGCTTATAATTGCACAAAAAATTCTACCTACATATTTCATAAACAAAATATAGATTTTAAAAAAATTAATTCTTAGAAATTTTTTATGAGAAATTGTTTTTTAAATATAATTCAGAAAAATTAAATCCCAGTATTAGTTATTGTAATCCCGGGATTTCAGGATTGGAAAAAACACCGGGATCCCGGGGCTGAAAACCCTACTAGATATCTTCCACAAATTCTAATTGCCTCTGTCCAAGTTAGCTGACACCGGACATTCTGAGGGTGGGAAAAATGTCCGCTTTCTGACCCCACTCACGATGGGGAGAAAATTATAGAAGAAAATAAGAGAAAACATATCAAATTTCATGGTTTAAGATAGACATCCACCTCGAACCCTGCAAGGTTCAACACGTAAGAAAACTGACATTAAATGCATACAGTACAAAAAAGTAAATAAGATACATTAAATGTAATACCAGATTCACTATACTTTGAAAACATTTTTCAAATTGTAATTCTCTCTCTCAGACAAAAAAATTAAATCCCGGGGCTGCAAAACCTAGTATTAATGAAAAGAAAAAATGTTCCTTTGAATATAATCAAAGTAAGCGTATCTGTAAAAAAATAAATTTTAAAAATTCAACCATCTTTAAAAATAAGCATTTTGTGCTGTAAAATATTAGTGTTCTCTGGTTGTTTAACATTTTTCAGAGTTAAAAAAGTCATAAGGTATCTTTGTATTATGAGAATATTATAGACCTTCGTCGACTGACGGTACTTTAAAGTACCAATTTAATTAATTAACTCTAGCAAATTAAATTTCCCAAAGTTGAGCATTTTATTTATGTATATCCCTTCATTTTTAATGTTGTGATTCAAAAAAAAAATACTGCATGAAACAAATTGCAGTAAATCATAATGCGATAGATAAAGTGTTAAATGTCAAAAGAGTCATTAATTTTTTTACAACTGACTAAAGAAAAAGAATAATGTTAAAAATAATTTCAGATAAAATAATAATAACCCCATAAACTATTTCATACCAATGAAACTTTCTGAAGGTACAAAACATAGTTTCAAAACCAATTATGTGAATGAATGAGTATTTTATTAACATCATACTCTAAAGGAACACCGTTATTGACAGAATGCCTAAAGGAATTGAGGTCACCCGAAAAGGGTTTAGATCAAACCGGTTCCCCGTGAGGCTATTGTTGACGAACCTCGTAATTTTCAAATGTGACAAAGACAACACAAGAACTGGCACCCTTTTACTTAACAGACTGTACAGCGCCAACAAAAGAACTTAGGACCTCAACAGTGCATCAGCCTCTCTACATAGACAGGTCTTCGTTGGAACTAGGGTTTGAACTTGTTAATGCACAGCACTATTGATTTTTCTGTTAAAGCGGCTGCGTTTTGACGACATTGGCATGCCCATTATCTGGAGCCTTGTTAGGTCACTGTAAGTCGAATCTGTGAGTCAATCGATGACAAAATATGTTGGAGTGTGTTGGGGCGTCGTAGAATGTTGAAGCGTCTGGGTTTACTCTTTTGATGTATCTTTAAAGATAGAGTACGTCACACCTTTTCAAGCCTCACGTGATGCAGGATCACTTTTGTTTGGACGCGGCCGGGATTACTGTCCACCCATTGGTCCTTGTCACCCCTCGTGCAGTGGAGTTTGGAGCAAAGAGTGGCATGGGAACTGAGTTGGTCACCTCTTTTTCGGCTTTATAAAGGGAGGCCAAAGGTTGGCTTGCCACATAACACAATATTTGAACTGTCCGATCTTGGACACTTTTCCACGCGAAGCTACGTGACCATTGAAACGTCATTAGGTCCCTATCTTGAATACCTATTGCTAGTTTGCCTTGAGAAAACTCATGACATTCTGGTCATAGGTTCGAAACCATAAAAACTAGGATGCCGTGGCCACCAATGTGTAGCTTAGGTAACGTTTCTACTATACTAAAATTCTATAAAATATTATTAATTTACATTATTTGTATATTATGTAGGTTTATTTCTATATCATTAATTTAATTTAATTTATTGTTTAACATTATATATTAAATGTTAGGTATTGTAAATTATTCAATTCCTTTATTTATCTTAATTTTATGTAATTAAATGTATTGTGATTGTTAAAGTTTAATTATTTGCCTTAATTTGGTATTCTGTTGTTTTTGATTTGATTCAATTTATAACATTTTTTTTCTTATTTGCCACTTAATTTGCTGAGATCACAAAACTTTTATTGATTGCTTTTATATTTAAATAATACATATTTTAAATGCAAAGAAATAAATAAATAAAGGAAACATCTTTACAAAGTAAACATTCCACTTCTTTTTATGAATAAAATTAGAATTTATTTCATCTCAATTTTCCTGTTTTTGAAGATAAAAATTATAAAAAAACAAAAGACCTCGTTAATGGACATGAAATTGAATTCTGAATCACGCAAAGATTTGAACAGTGTTTAATAATTACAATTTTCCCTTTCCTACTAAAACATAATTTTTTGTACTCTTTGGTCCTCAGTTGCATGTTCTTAACAGAGAAATATTTTTTTATTTCATTAAAAAATAACAAATAAATAGGAATTAAAATGAAGGCCTTTTGCTTTCTCTTTACTTAACAAAATAATTTCAGAAGAGCGAAAATGTTTATAGAATATTTAACGCTTATCAACAGCAAAAAAACTTTCATCTATTTTCCTAAAATATTCAAAAGTATAATTAAAAAATTTAACCGCGAAAAGCTTACAAAAATTTATTTTTTGTATACATACATACTTTTGTTAAAACCTAACAAAGAATTTCTCATGAATTAAATTAAAGTTAAAAAAAATTATTTGTTCAAAAAATACCGCTTTCAAGCAATAAAATTAATTAAAATTTTTGAAAATGCATAGAGAGATGATTTTTATCGCTCTTTAAAAAAGATTTTTATATTTTATTTTCAAAAAGAGACTACAAATAATTCCTTAAAATAAAATTCATGTAAGAATCTTAAAATCTATGGTTCTATTATTTCTTGCATTACCAAAAACTACGCAATATAATATTCGATTTTTATTTCTTTTAATATCCATTTTAAAACATTCATTAAAAATGTCTGAAGGTTATATTTTCAGCAGACGATTATTTTTCTTTTTCCAAAAAGTTTTCTCATTGATGTTTATAACAAAATCTTGAACCTTTTGTTGTGTGATGGTAATTAATTTCTCGGCAAGGAAATTAGTATAATTGATTTATTTTTCTGGAAACACAGTTTTGTATTCACAAGAAATAATAACGTTACTTCCTGAAGAAAAATATTTTTCATTATACCTGTTAAACTTTATTGTCCGTTCAACACGCTACAGAAAACTGTAGAATTATTTCCAGGCACATATTAATATTTTGAGTTAAAAGGGGAAAAAATGCATCACCCTTTCGTATTGACTTTTTCGAAAATGAATTACAGTCACAAAAAGTCACTTTTAAAAAAGGTTTCAAAGAAATAAGAGTGTTTGTGAAATTGTTTCCTGAATTTTAATTAAATAAAGTAGTTTTTTTAAAGCATAAGTAAAAAGAATTGGCTTCCTTTTCTTATATGTAAGAAAAATAATTTTAATTTATTAAAAATAATTTTGATTCATGGTTATTTAAAAAATACCTATATTATATTATATTAACATATACCGTAAAATCCGGCGTATAAAGCGCACTTTTAACACAAAAAATAAGATAAAAATTTACGGGTGTGCGTTATACGCAGGGTATAAAATGAGAGTTTTAAAAATACAAACAATACAAAAAGATAAGTATAAAAAAATATAGTTTAATAACTAAAAAGCAGCCTCTTATAGTTAATTGAACGAAGTTGTAACTTGATCTTTTTGTCGCCAAATCTGGAATTAATCGCATTATCTGTGAATAGGATATTAAAAATAGTTACGAGATGTGGGGTGGGATCTGAAAATGGGAAATCGTTAATCTTGATGATCTTGATCAGGACAATGAAACAAAATTATTAATTGATTCTATTGTCATCGTTCCTAAACAAATGAGCAAATCTGACCTATTAAAGTGGGTAAAAATTGAGCTCAAAGATTCCGTTACACACAAGTGAAGCTTATAAAAGGGTGTTAAAAATTGGGCTTCTACGTATATCGAAATACTGTTAGTTCCGGGAGTAACTATTTTTTCAAAAACTATTGAGTTAATAGTTCGAATAAATAATTTAAAAACATAAGAGCATGTCTTTCGAACGTTTCAGGTTTATTCGTACTAAAATGTGGAGTGTGCGTAATATGGTGAATATACCTTAAAATCAAAAAATGCAGCTCAAATTATAGGTGCGAGTTATACACCGGTGGGCGTTTTTGCTGGATTTTACGGTATATTAAAAATACAGGTTGGTTTGTTTTAAACTGAAGCAATGCAGATCGACCTGTAGCTCGATCTAACAAATGCAATGGCAGCATACTTAGTATGGAGATTTATAATGACATGGAAAATAGAATTCCGTAGAAATGAATAAATATTTCCAAAAGATTTAGTGGATATGGATACTGATGGAGCTGTGCAGTGCAAAAAAATATATATTAAGATCAAAAGAAAAAATAATAACTCACACAAAACAACATTAAAAAGCTAAATTTTATTTACATTCACTTCACCGGTGAGTATTTGGCTCTATTCTCAAAGACTACTTCTGCACATTCCTGACTGTCGTAAACAACATGTCAGGGAGAATATTCGACACTGCCTGTGATATGTGTACCAACAATGGTTCCCTGTGATTACGAATTGCAATATCGAACCAAAAGTTCAATACCGGTATTCGGTATTTTTTAGATATTAATACCGGGATACGGGCTTTAATTCTCTTTCTCTCTCTGGTAGTAGAAATTTTAGAGAAAAAAAAAGAAAAGACGCAGTTGTTTCTTTGTTTTATTTGCTAGTTTTATTAGAAAGTATAAATATTACAAAAAATAATTTGCAACTTATAAATTACAACAATGTATAAAGAATCACAAAAAAAAAAAAAGGAATTTATTTTTTATTTAAAACAAAAAAATGTAAATATTAATATTCAGTCTATGGTACCATTACCAAATTTTAAAATGTGATCTAAAAAAAAAACAAAATGCATCAATTCTACTATCCTTAAGCCTGGAACGTAATTTTGTGCAAAAGTATCCCTCATCTTCAAATTTATCGATTACTCGTTGGATGGTTTTGGATAAAGTTGATTTCTGTATTGTATTTTGGTAAGTTGAAATGTGTTTTTAGTTATCTCTAATTCTAGTTTTTGTTTAAGAGACAATTACTTTTCACTGTCGACATTAGTGTTATCATCAACTTTGATAACTCTACCGAATTATTTTGAATGTGGATAGATTTGAGGGTAAAAAATTTAAGAAGATTTACTATGAACTAGATAAAATTTGAATTGGTTAGTCTCTTTTCTCCTTTTCCATTTTTGAAATCATTATAACTATATAAATACCGTAAGACATTTTCTATTTCGGTATGACATTTTTCTTACGATTTTTCAGTGTAATATATAATTCTTCAAATAGTGATGTGTGCTTTTCTTTCAGTGACTGCAACAAGGAATTTATTGTTGCATCAGCTGTTAATAAATTAGAATCTTTCCGACATAATGCCTCAACAGCCAGTTTTATTGGAAATAGAACTGATGCAGTTTTGGATATTAAGTCATATTCACTATCGGAGAAATTATTTTGCAGGTTAAAGTCAAACATTCTTTTTGGATTAATTTTTTCAGTTTCAAAAATCCTTCAATCTTTAAGAGTAAACTGTTTCCACTTGTTTTGAAATCTAATATTAACATATGTTCTGTTTTATTTTCAGTTAGCATTTATTTTTCTAGGGGAACGTTTAAATATATTTACAAATTTTCACACTTTATTAATTATAGGAAGCAATTCTTGATGAGTTAATACTTTATCCTCATTAGGAATATCTTCTTCAACAAACTCGGAATCCAAAGTATCTGCATCCACATTATTTGGAATATTCTGCTCTTTGTTTTACCTGGTATAATACATCTAATTACTTCTAATTGAATTCCCTGAGCATAGCACAATCGCTGGTTTGCACCAATAAACTTTTCAACTTTTTTTTTATAACTGTTGCTCCATCATGCGTTATGGATACACAATATCTTCTTTCAGGAATACTTTGTGATTCGCTAATTTAGATTTAAACACTTCCACACATATTTCGGGTGACATACTTCCCGAGACACATGTGTAAGTCACATATTCCTATTTTTTTCTTAATTATTATTTATATTCACACAAATAGGGTCTATTTCTTACATTCGCCCAATCATCAAATGTAAGACGAAATTTTTCACTATTTACGTTTAATTGTATTAGCTCGTGTTTCAAAAATTGTGAACACCATTACTGTAGTTTAAAACAGTTCTTATGGTATAAATAGATATTGGTAGATTTTAAAAATCTCTGGTGAATAGTGATTTTCTTAATTCAATAAAAGTGTAAAACACTTAAAATAGCAAACCATCTGATGCTATCATTTTAATTATAATTTCATCCAAATCTTTTTTTTTTCAATATAATTTAACATCTTTGATGGCTTGGTATTAGAAACCGTACTTAATTTTGTATCTCACCACAGTTAGATTCTTTATTCTTTAACGAATTTGTATCAGGTTTCGTTTTTAAATGTGTATGGAGTCCACTTGTACTTCTCCATTCACTTTAATAACACTTGAAAGTCTTTTACATTGTGACACCATATTCTTTTCATCATATAAATAATGAAACCAAACTTTTTTTAAGTGAAAACTTCTTTAGCGGCGTTGGGCACTTTTTGGTAGGGGAAAATCTTATGGGTTCGCGTCACCGACATGCTCTGACTGGCGCATGCGCAGTGTGCTGTTCGCCTTAGTAACTTTTTGGATGGGTGAAATATCTTGCGTTCGCGCCACTGACATGCTTATAGCAGTGAAAACTTCAATGTGTATATACTGTGCATTGTTGAAATAGTGTTTTTGCTTGATTATTATTTGAATAGTTTAATTGAAGAATCATAGTGCACTTGAGTCACACTTAATACTTTACATATGGACATACATACTAAATTCACTAGAAGCATTGGTGTTAATGTTTCTGATATAGGCGAAATATGCGTTGCTCGTTGCGATTCCGAAAATGGGGAATGCATATTAATGGTTACTGTTTATATTTAGCCTGGAAAATCTATGAGACAGATTAAACAATTTTTATTCGAAAATTTGATGATTTATACAAAAGATGGTTCTGAAATACTCGGAAAAAGATTTGGCGAAAAATATGATAATGTACCGATGATTTTGAGTGGAGACTTCAATATTAACTTTGCAGATGATAAAAATCTACCACTAATTGATTTTCTAAATGAAACACTTAATTTAAATATGTCCAATGATCAAATACTCAGTACTACAAAATATAAAACGACGTTCGATGCGGTTTTTACGCGATACTTGGATAAATTTGAATCAAACATTTTCCTTTCTTACTTTAGTTACCATAAACCTATTGTATCTTTTTTAGAACAAAATGAATTAATTGAAAGTACAAAAAGTCTACGCATTGTTGAAATTAATGATGACCATGATGCAAACGATTAAAATAATGTTAAAAATCAAATACATTGAAATTTAAGTAAATACAAATACTATCCATAAATAATATGTTTGTTATTTCAATTGAATTGTATTTATATTTTGTCATGATCTTGTACAGCCCGTAATATATATTTGAATAATAAAAAACCATATAAGCATGCATATAATTGTTGCTCGGAGAGTCAATAGATGTAAAAACCAGGTTGAAGTTGATAATGTTAATTCAAACATTATGAAATTTCAAATTTTACAACTAAAAGTTCTAAGTTTTCACTTCTAACGGCAGTCTCTATAACTGCCAATTTTTTTTTTTTGTTGCAAATGATTTTTTAATTTCTTTAAAGTTATTCTTATTCATTATTATGGGTTATTATTTATGAGTATATATATAATGATTCTGAAAACAATCTCACCAATTAAAAAAACATCGAAATATCACGCACTTTCTTCACAACTACAACCTTGTTCTCACAATTACGAATATCAGGCTACGAATCCTGCACGTGTACAGTATCGCTCTAAGCTGTAATAGGATAGTTTTGGCTCGCCTCCTTGGAGGATTCGCATATTTTATAACTTCTCTTAATTGCACAATGCAACTTTGTAATGACAGTCTAATTAGTTTCGTCCGTTAGGGAGTCATAAAAACAAAGAGGTATACTATTTTGCTACGGTGGTGATCCCTGAACATATAGTGAAAACAATTTAAAAAATTTCTAGTAAATACAGAAAAAACGGTACTGCACTTGTGAATACCGTTATTGCAAAATGGTACAACTGGTTCAAAATTCCAATATTCATTATACTGGTATTGCAATCTCTACCTGTGATACGGCAACGATTACAACAGCAATATTTGTTATCACACCTTCTGACATGTTTATGTCCTCCACCTGTTTGAATCGCCAATGACTGTGATTCTAAGAACTTTTTAATCATTCCTTTCAAAATAATAATCGATAAAGCTCCCTCACGTAAACTCTGTAGGGTTCTGGGCAAACGAGGAGATGTGGATAATTGGGATTATAAAGGTTTACCAACAATGCAACGTTCTGGTAATGTAAATTGCATATTAACTTAAGCTGAGAATACTTCTCTTCAAAACTGTCTACATATTTTTAAATCCCAAATTATTAGCGCAGTTATCGTATATGAAAGAATATAAATTGTGCTTTTATACCCATGTTTTATGATGATTCTTCGTTTGGTAAGCAATAAATAATTTTTGCCCAATTTATTGCCATTTTTTCGTCATTTGTCTTCACCCCAAGTTTGGTACCACGGCTCAATCTAAGAACCGAAATAGGTGGCTACGAGGAATGTGAGTTTAAAAAAAAAACATGTATATTAAAAGAGATCTACATATTTTTTTAATGTAACTCTATTTATAAATAATTATCTGATCAAACATATAATAAAGAACTTTATTTGGTGAAGCATGGCGACATCTTAAATGCTTGTAACTTTCCTTTATCATAAACGTTTCCGCATCACATCAATCTTAAAATTTTCAAACAAGTTAATTCGACAAATAGGAGTCTTCCTTATTCTATGTGGGGGGTATTTTTCTCCACTAAATTGGGAGAACATTTCCATTGAAAAATTGAGGTTTTAATTGTTGGATGTTTAATACATCTGTAGAACTTTTGAACTATTCTGCTTATGATAGTATAAATAAGTACGCTATAACTACCAAAAAATATTTGGACACCCTTGCAAAGGAGGATATCCGCAGTTCTGATCTCCATAACGTCTTCTGTACTTAAGTAACGTTGTAGGAAACTGAATTGTGTATGTGTCATTAGTCGCATATAAGATACCAGGAAATTCAGAGCTATCTGACTTCTAGAAGGGCGTAATTGTCGGATATCATAGGGAAAAAATGGCTTATCATGAAGGGACGTATCTAATAACTTAAACATTCCAAAAACGCGGTAGCTTTTGTGATTAAAAAATGAAAGAATAGTAATGTATGTGATTGTCGGAATGTCCTTCGACCCTGCAGACCCATGAAACTGAGAGGTAGAGACATAAGAGAGATGTCCAAAGAAATTCAGAAACCCAAACCAAACTGATATTCCACATACTCCAGAAGTTCCAACAACTATCCGGGGCGGTTTCGATAAACATCACATTCAAGGGTTTTCGCATTTGCTTGTTTTTCATGGTCGTGCTGCCACCAATAAGCCTTTGAAGGCAAAATCCAACCATGCTGCTCGAAAGAGCATGTGCTTATCATTTTAAAATTGTTCGGTAGAAGTTTGGAAACAGGTTCTCTGGAGTGATGAATCAAGGTTCAATCTCTATCAGTCTAATGGCAAAGTCTGGACTTAGTGTATGCCTTGAGAGTGTATTTTTCCAGAATGCATTGTGCCTACAGTGAAAATTGGAGGTGGTGGAATTATGGTCTGGAGAGATTTCTCGTGTAATGTGCTGGGACTCATGATCTCAATTCACGTTGAGCTCTACAATGGCTATAATTCCACTATTCTAGACAACATTAGGCTTCCTCCGCTGAGTTAATTTTGGGAGTTGGATCATTGGTACTACCAAGATAACAACGTCACTTGTCATGTTGCAAGGTACACCATGGATTGGTATTTGGACAATAGGGTGAACGAACTGGATAAGCCTGCCCAGAATTCTACAGAAAACCTCTGGGTCGAGTTGGGTTGCCGATTAAGGGGTGTAGCAAACGTGGAAATTCAGTGAAAAACCTTGCGTGCTCTTTTTAAACCCTAGTGGAAGAAAACACCTCTGTCCATTATCCAAACATTTGTGAAAAGCATTCCCCGAAGATATAAGGCAGTAATTGCCTCAGATAAGACACTATCATCTATTTAATATGAATAAATTTCGTGTATCTTTTTTATCACAGGAGTCGAATTGTTTGTCAGTAGATTGTGTATGTAGCCCTAAAACTCATGTTGAATTCTACCCATTTTTCGGCATGTGGTTGTGTAATTCTTATATACTGTATAATAACAAAACTAATCTTGCAATTTAATTTTAAAAAATATTTGTTCCTTAATTGCAAAAAAATTGTGAATGATTTCATCTTTGTTCAAATTCTATCAAATAAATAATTCTGATAAGAAAAACTCTTTTACTTTAGAATAAAAAGATTATTTTCCTTTAAAATTGGAATAATTTTTTTCTAAACCAGGAAAAATTTAATACATTATAAAGACAAAAAATTTAGCAAACAATACTGTTAGAACGAATTTGGACAGCTTAAGGAAGAGTAATGTTCTTGCAGTAGAAACAACTAAAAAAATAAAGATTTTAATTAAATTGTAAAGAGGATATATTTTTCAACCTGTAATTCAATTTCTTTCGAAAATTTTTGATAATTTTATTTTCTTTTTACAGATAAATCTGAAGAAATGAGGCTAAAGATAAATTTTTCTTCGTAAAAAAGATTTAATTTTGATTTGAAAAAAGTAAATCTAAGTCGTAACAAGCATTATTTTTACTCGCATTCTTATATTTCATTTCAAAAAGAATTCGTCTAATTGTCAAAGTATTGAATTTTGGATACTTAAATAATAAAATTAGTTCCTAAGATAGTAGGAAACGGAATATTTCCCCTCTCTTTTCTTCATCATGGTGATTCAAGAAGTACATAGTTTCAAAGCTCTAAAATTCAAAAATAATGTAAGATATTACATGCTATCTGAAACAGAACTGTATAGGATTACTTTAAAGTTTGTTAGATATATTTACAGATTTCTACGTGGGAACCCTCAGTCACACGGTACACATTGAGCCAGTATAAACCATTTCCATACAAATGCATAAGAAGCTTTTCGAATCAAGTCTATCGATAGCGGATGATATACCCTGTTTCAACTCCACTAAATCAACAGGGAGGGAAGTTATTAACACATTATCCCCGCTAAAGAAATACAAAGTTATTAAGTCAGGACCGGGTGGTCATTGGTTAAGTAGCACGTTGTGATCCGTGGTTGATCCAGTCCATTTGTGAGGAAGATATTCATCGAAGTAATCTCACACGCAGGCTGACAAGTATGGTCGTGTTCTATCCAATAGGAGAATGAAGTTTTCAGTATAATCCTGCAATTGTAGCATCAATTAAAGAGTTAACCCGCATCACTCGCGTGAGAAAAACGACCTAAAGTTCTCGCGCAGGGTGTGTCATACCCAAGGGGTGTTTACATTGTGTTTTTACCGTAAAATTTGTATACAAAGGTTAAAAAGGAAGAAAAGTTGGAAAAGTTTACTTTTTCTGTTCTTTTATAAGGGCATTCAGTGCATTGTTTATACACTCATTTAATCTCGTCTTGAGTGTTTGTGATGTTTTCACTGGATCTTAATTTTTTTTTAATCTGTATCTTTTTCAAACTAAACATATAGGAGTATACTTCTCTATTCTTTAAATTAAAAAATGTTTGAATTTCTTTTTTTATTTCCTCTTATTTTGTCCCAGAAATAGTTTTTTTTTTTCAAAAGTTCATCTGTAAGTACATAAGATGTGTACCAGTTATCTCCTTTAAAATTACGTTCTTCTCAATTGTTTTTGTGTCTCTACATATAAAACATTTATTTTCAAAAATGTCTCCCTTTTCTGAATCCGGATCAATTTCAGTGGAGGAATCCTACTTGCTGTTATACTCTTCATCATTTGATTTTTCCTCATCATAACAGCGAAAAGAATTTTTTCATCAGAAAATACTGTTGCACTTCATCTATTAAATGCTGTATCTATTAAATTACTTAAATATCTCCTTTCTTCATCATAAGAACATTAATACGCCATAGTATAAGGAAGATTTAAAGCGTGCTCATGCATTCAGAACTGTAACGGTGATTCACGCGCAGGGTATAGCATACCCGAAGAGGCGATATCCAAAAAAATATATTTATTGGTGTTGAGCCACAATAAGTGACGACGATAATCTGAGAAGGCACACCGCATGAACATCAGAGCTTTTGAGTTTCAACTTATTCAATGTGTATCAATCCTTCTGTACAGTGAGACTTAAAGACTATCTTCGTCAAATGAATGAGAGTTTAAACTAAAAGTCAAGAACATTTTCAAACAGAAAAATGTCTTTATTTTCATGAAAATTTAAAACATTGCAACTCATACACTTGTTTATAATACAGCGTTTTTAAAATTTCTAAATATTTCATAAGTACTTATATTTGTTTCCTTTTAACATTATAAGATTAAAAGGAAGGAATACATTTTTCTCATTTCCTTCATCATAATTTCTTTAATGAGTTATTTTTTAACTCATTTAGTATTACGGTATAGGATAAAATTGCGAAACACATTTTATAAAAGAAAACATCAGTCAACTCGGATAAAAATGAATAACATGATAAAATATGTGATTCGCGACATAATAGTGAAACCAGAATGTAATATTAATATGTAGCAGTGGTTCCTATAGAAGCCAGTAATAGTCTCCGGACCAAAGTGATCATTTTGGCCCAGTAGTTTGTTACGTGCTTACGAATCCATAGGTCGCGAGTTCTATCCTCTTCAGTGGTGATCTTGACGATCTACTTTAAAAAAACGCAACCTTCACGCAGCTGTCGTAGCGCCATTTACCCATCGCAAGAGTAACTAAGGCCGTCAGACACACTTGACGCATCAAACAAAGCCATCAAATACACTTGACGCAGCAAACAAAGCCTACAGGCAACACTTGACGCAGCAAACAAAGCCGTCAGATATACTTGACACAGCAAACAAAACCATCAGACAACAGTTAACGCAGCAAAGAAAGCCACCAGACAACACTTAACGCAACAAACAAAGCTGTCAGACCCACTTGACGCAACAGCAACAGCTCACACATTCGCTATAAGAACTATATCATCCGTTCACATATTCAACAACTCACTGGTGGTGGAGTGTGTAGCGGTGTTTCCTATATAAGCCAGTAACAGCCTCCGGACTGAAGTGATCATTTTGGTCTAGTGGTATGTTAAGTGCTTACGAATCCATAAGTCGTGAGTTCTATCCTCCTCAATTGTTTGAATACTGTTATATCTGAAAAAACATGGCGAAAATTCGTGTCCTGTTCTTTTTCCGCACACAGCCTTAAGGCGCCAGGATACATACCCTCGATTCATCAGAAACACCAGCTAAATTTTTGCAACTTTGAAAACTTGACTACCGCGGACACATCTATATGTGTAAATGTCACGTCTCTCTCGCACCTTAAGGAGACACGGTACCCTTTGCAAATTTCTTTTTATTTATGCATTTAAAAATTATATTTTAGCATTTCATATAATGTTTATATTCAATAAAACAATATGAGGTGTAATTTAGATGATTATTAACACAATTTTAAAAATTAAAATTTTTTTTTAAAAAAATGAAAAAATTAAATTCCTACTCCTTCTGTATTTATTAATATTTTGACATTAAATTTTTTTGTAACATTCTTAAGGATGTTTTAAACAACTTTAGGGATCGATTTTACAATAACTTAATTGGTTGTGGAGAAAAAAAATAAAATGTTAATACATATGCTAAAATTTAACGAAAAACCCAATATCTCCTACATTTCAATTTTTTTTAAAAAAAGTATTCAGTTTATAGCAAAACGGATCCCTAATTTTGTTACATGCATGATTTATAACACACAGAGAAAAAATGAAAGTGATGGGATAATAATTGTGGAAGGAGTAGCATTTTGAATGAACTAATGTATTGAAAAAACACAAGCTGAGAAAAACCATTTTAAAGTTTATACTTCTGAAAAAATTATTATTATAATCTTAAATAAATTTAAAATACCATTTTAAAACATTAGCTATACATTTTTCTTCAAAATAATTGCTTTTTCATATTAATTGAACCCATATTTTCTGTAAATGATACATTTTTACACAGTAATAATGGCACATAAATATCAAGAAAACTCGAAGAAAACGTTAAAAAAAATGTTTTTCTGTTGTAACAGAAGTTTTAAAATCTTTGATTCACATAATATTTAAATAATATATTTGTATGAAAAACACATGATGAAAAGAACTGAAATTATAAAATTATTATTATAAAATGCCTAAATTAAAAATATTTACATGCACACATTTTACAAAAAAAAAAAAAAAAAAAAAAACATTATTAAAATACCTCAGAAATATCCTGCTTTATAAGAAACACCTTCCTTTTTTTAATTAATATTTATCTTTTTAAAATAGATTTTTTTATCAATTTGCGTGCATGCTGGTATTTGGGGTTTTTCCGTCTGATTCTGAACAATCTCTTACGGGATTAGAGCATCACAGCAAGATCATGCGAACATTTCCCCAAAGGTATATGTAATGCTTTTTGGGTCTCTCTCACAGTGCGTAGAGTCCCTTTGTTAAATTCACAAATTGTTTCCATTACGGCATGTGTAACTCTGTCTTTGGACACAAATATCTCCTTTGAACACTTTGACCAAATCATGTTGTGCAAGCTTTCATTAGCGTTTTGGGTTCCGCAATTAATGCACCTTTCCAAAAGTTCATTTGAAGCAAGCCGTTGATAAATAGAAAGGATATGTGGCAAAAAACTTTCATTAATTGGAGTCCCAACATGTTGTTTATGCAGACCTGGATTTTGTCCTTTTGCTTTTGCGGACTCGTAAAAACACCATGAGTCTGCACCGATTGGACATTTCGAATGCTGATACTTTTGGTCTGTCGAAAAGATGTGATATAAATTAGCATATATTGCTTTTTTCATGGCGGGAACATTGCCTTTGTTTTTAGTATAGCTTTTTGGTAGTACAAAGTTATTTTTAAATTGTTGAATCGTTTAATGTGCCGTGGCCTTTTCCTCCTAATGAAATTTTACGGGCCCTCAATTCCTTAACAGCATTTCGTAGAGCAGTGCCCAACCTTTTGCTGACATGATTAATGCACTCCTCTTTTTTTATCTCAGTATTATCCCCATACACATTTTTTTCTGTTAAATAGTTGAAGGTTTTACAATCCCCATCAGACAATAAGGTGCAATAACGAAATCCCAACGCTTGTGATCTTTCCCAGAGGATCAATGCAGCCTCCATTTCCATCGAAATTGATGAGCCGGAATGATTAACATCACAATCCTTCCTGTGTCCTTCAAACCAAATGTTATATTCTGCACTTGACTCTCCAAGTTCTCTTTTTGCTACAGTACAATTGCGACATACCTTGCACATGACTTCAAAATCAATTACATAGCCTGTAAGTATATCAACCACACAAGCTATGCCAATCAAAGATGTATGTGAACGCGTCAACCAGCTACCATCAAATGAAACACTTATATCCACAACGGGAACATCAGTTGGTGCTTCGTAAGCATTTCTCACTTCACTGTATACTTCTTTCAGCAAATTCTCTGCAGCAATACCACAGGCTTTGTGAAGACGTTTAGTACATTTGCTATAAGTTCTCGAGGAAAAAGGAGATATATTTACTGCCATGCAAAATTTTTCAATTGCAGAGTAACCTTTTCCAATATTAGAGAATGCTTGTGTGGCACGTAAATTAATATCAGGAACGGTATTACCCTGCCTTTCATTAGACGCTTCTACAGCACAAACTTTTTCAGCACAAGAATTGCAAGTTAAATTTAACACATAGAAAAATCCAACCTTTATTCCAAGAGCAAGCTTTAGAGTTTGCTTGTCACAGTCAGGGCATTTTAGTTTCATAAACATTTTGCTGATTTGCTCAAAATTCACAATAATGAAATTTCCAATTTCAGAATGTTCAGTTTTTTCAGATAAGATAACTGCTCAATTCTGATGTTAGGAACTAATTTGTTTTCTTCTGTGACACATGTATTCACAGCATCACTACACCAACGTTTGCTGTCCATTTGAGCTGAATGATTTCTTCGTTTAACTCGTGGCATTTTTAAGAGAAATCTTCAATAGATAATAATAGGAAAGATAATATTGAAATGTCAGCAGTTTCAGCAACAGTCTTTAAAAGACAGCAATCAGTAAAAGTCTTAAAAAAGACTGTTTTTTTTTCAATGTAAAACGTAAATAAAATTAGCACGGTAACAGCAAAACAAACGAAAGAAGTGCCAAAACAACAACAAATAGCTTGTAATAAAAGTTGTAGTCACTAAAAAGTACGATAAAGCGTTGCAGTTATGGTTAAAACAAAGTAAAATTTATTTCTGAAAAGTAGTTGATAAAAATTAGTTTAAAATCACTAACACCTCTAAAAAGGGGGCGTGGTCGAATTTTTAAATTTGTTTGTTTACAATTTTCAAATGAAATTTTTTCCAACTTCTAATTTTCAGGCATACAAAAGTGTTATATCAATCGAAAGGTAATCCTTCAAAGAATATAACTAAATAAAAATAAAAAAAAACGATAAATAAGTCATTTTTGCGGTACCAAGTCCCCTTAAATACAGCATATAAGTAAAATTTCCAGTGCGTACGTTGCTTTCTACCGATGAAAATGCGATTTTATGCTTTTAGATGATAGGGATAGTTGTGGTCGGAAACATATTAAACATGTGTTTTCAGTATGGGAATGGTAAGTTTTGTTGCTATTTGTCACCATTTGTGTAAAAATATCGTATGCTCTCTAAAAGTGCTTGTGTTGGGAACTAACTTTCTTTAGTGATAGGTAAAATGGTCACCCTCTTCTTATCCACATATTGAAGTTCCTTAAACAGATTTTACTATATGCTGTACTCAAAAATCAAGTTTAATTTGGAACACCACAATCATAATAAATAACTTAAGCAATAACCTAAAATTAACTTCAGTAATAACTTTTATGCAATTAACTAATATTATTGTAAACATTTTATACTAATGAGAAAAAGATTTAAATAATTCTAGCTAATATTTAGAAATATCATGGGATCCTGGAATTTCAATTATAATATATCGCATATTGTTAAACGACAGAAATATAGTTTAAAATGCTGACGAAGTATGAGAAATTTAAAATAATTAGAATAAATCCCAATATAAACAGATATTTCATAAATCTTCTTTATAAGCTTAGTTTTAAAAATTAAGTTTTAAATGTAATTTATACAGTTTTGCTTAAGACTTTCTGCATCTCCAAATATAATCAAAGCAATATAAAGTAAGGAATCAGGTAAAATGGAGTAAAAGAATTGTAATTAATATAGATCACAATATCACTTACCGAAGTAATGACAGAAAGGATATCAAAATCGAGAAACCAATATTTTTTGTATCTGTTGGTGACGATATTTTCTACTTCTTAGAATTATGATCAGTACTTCATGTTTTCCATTATAAAAAAATATCGAAATACTTGTTTCGTAGAAACAGTTTTCTGAATACGTTCTTAGAAAAAGCTCATTAATAATGTTCTTTCCGAAAACACTCTTATATCCGTAAGAGGTTTTATTTTTTGTAGCAGTTATTGAATATATAATGAGTGTCTATACTAATACAAGGAGCAAAGGTAAGGAAAATACTTTTTTTTAATGTTTCAGTGTATTTCTGAATAACATTATGGAAACAAAACATATTTTCATGTACTCGTATAAAATGCATCTTTCTGTATAAAACTAACGCAATTTTTTGCAAAAGCAACTATAGGCATGGAAGGCAAATTTTCAATCATAAAAAGGTGTGGCTGGCTTTGCAGAAAAAAGATTTTAATTTATTAATCAAAGTTTTAAAATTTCCGAAACCATTAACGATAAATGAAACAAATAATCAAGTCAATTGGTTATTTCTGTAAAATCATTTTAGGATTAAGTGTATTTTTATCTCTGATATCAAATCATACAGGTTTTTATCGTGCATTCATAAAGGAACCTAATACGCCAAAAGTTTTAATGATATTATTATTGATTTTTATCTACTGATTTATTAAATCAAAAAAAAATTCTACCTTTAGAAGACTACTTTACTTCAATTCAGTGATGTGTAAAAAAGATAGAAAAACATTTTATGTTAAGCAGTATGCATACTTAATTATGGCAAGCTTTATTTAAATGTATTTTCCGTCGAACTGTATTTTGCTTGCCAAAGATATTCAATCTTTTAAAAATTAAGACGTTAAAACTTAATTCCAAAATTGTGCATTTTCCATGTAACTATTTTTTCATATTGCTTCAAAGAGTTTCAAAAGGAGTAGTTGTAGAATACCTATTTTAACATGCTTTTATAAGCTTCACTTGTATGTAACGGAATGTTTGAACTCGATTTTTACCCAATTTAAAAGATCATATTAATTCGAAATTTTGCACACTTGACAAGAACCGATGAAAATACAATAATTTAATAATTATGTTCCATTGTCCTGATCACAAAATCACCAGGATTAACGATTTCCCGTTTCTAGTTTCGATGATTAATTCCAGATCACATTTCCAGAATTGGCGACTAATTCCAGATTTGGTGACTACCAAAACAGCTGAGAATTGATTCAGAGGTTACAGGATTAAGTAATTTCTCACAAACTCTTCGATTCAAAACGTGTACTTCATGTCTAATGCTGATGCAAGTTTTAGAAAGAATATTGAGCTCTTTTTCGTGATAAATATCATTAGTTTGCATCTTTTTCCGCATTACATGTTTCAAACTTAGCTCTTCCAGATTTCCTTCAGTTAGCTAATCTTACATTATTCAAACAAGGTGTTATCGATGCACTGATAGGATGTCAATGCGTATTCCAGATTCTAAAAAAAATGACGCATTTAAGATTAATTTATCAATAAATAAGTGATATTTTAAAAATATAAAAAACACTCTTTCATTGTAGATCGAACTAAAAAATGAAAAATAAATACTATAGTTTAAAAAACTAAAAAAACACAATTTTAGAGTTATTCGCACTAAAATGAAAAATATACTTCTCAATTTAAGAATAAAATGATTAACGAGAAAATTAATGTCATTGTGGTAAAAGCGTGGGGGGCTTTGTACTACATTTTACACTAACTGTGTATTTCGGAATAGAACTAGTAAGAAATTATAACAATTGATATCGAGCACCTCACGCTTTACCGCAATGACGTTAATTTAATCAATCCGATCTAGAAAGATCAATCAGGTGAGTCATCACTATAATCTACGAGGCGCCGACAGTACAGACAGGAGAGTCTACGAAGCAAAGGTCACATCGTTGAGGTGCAGATTGGAGACATCAGAGAAAGAGAAGAACAAGATATTAGCCAGGTTGTATTGTTTCATTTATAATTTTACTGACAGCAGTCAGTGAATTTTTGCAAGAAGCAAGTCTTGTTTTGATAATGATGACTAAGTGCAAAAGTCACACTACGTTGAGTGAAAAATGAACTTTGCATACCTAAATATATTCTAAATTGTGAAAAGTATATGTATGTTTACATTTGTTTCTACGTGGAAAGACTTGCTAAGGTGCGAGAATTCATTGTCTTGTTTGCTTATATTGAATGTTTTGAAAATTATATATAATTGTGTATGTATCGGCATATTAATGTGTATATTAGTATATATCTGGTTTGGGCACGGCGTAGATAGGAAATTAACCATAACATAATAGCGCTGCGCGATTGGAATGGAGTTTTCTTAAACTAGATGAAATTTGTAAAGTAATTGACAATTTATATATGTGTGAATTCAATGTTGTTTGTATATGTATACAGTGTTCAAAGAATATTGTTGTACGTCCACTGATCCATTTCTCATTTCAGGGTGGCTGACCCTGATGTTTGAAGATTTTGGGTTGAAGATAAAGATATGTAAATTCAAGAGATATTTAAAATATTTAAGTTTTACGGGTTGTGTACGGCCGGGTTTTTCCCTCCAGTGGGAGGTTTTTCCTTGGTCCTCGCCCAAATGGGGTACACCTTATATAATGACTGTAAAAGCGGCAAACTTGGGAGTGATTAAATATTGAGCTAGTAGTTATGAGCGTTTTTTAGCGTATTGTTATATAAAAGTTAATGCTAAACTCAAGTTTAAGATGTCTAGTTAGCTTAAGACTTAAATGTTTCGACGTAATTTATTTCGGGCCATTAAGACCCTTTTATAAATCCCGTCTTTTTCTTGGAGGGGGCTGTGACGGGGCTATTCGCGAGATTTCCGAACTAATCCTCTTGGGAAACTTTGGGGCTAGCATTTATACTATTTCACAGCCTTTTCAGGAAAAACACGAGATAGATATATGTTAATTAGTTCGACTATATAAAGTCTAGGTTTTGTAAATGTACGAGAGAAGGAGCTGCCAAGCTGTCACGTAAGTAACACCGGAGAATTACTTCACGAACTTAGCGCGCGTTTAAAAGGTATAAATTATAAAAGTAAATTATCAAATCGAAAATTGAAGATAGTAAATTCAGTACCGACCTGAGGTCAGTTAGTGATAGTTTTCCTAGTCCATTCTGGTAGTCGGGTTTACTTAGAATTGAGTATTAGGATTAATCGACGTTTTAGGGAATCACTCCTAGGTTTCTTCTTATAGTTTCACTTGTGATTGTTTAAGTGTTTGTTAGTAGAATAAACATTTGTTATTATGGCGTTTGTTGGTGATGATATGTTTCCTCCTACACTTAGAGATGCGCCGGGTGGAGTGAGCGGAGTCCGAGGTAAGACACCGCCACCACAAGTTGTAAACGTCCTCATAAGAGAAGAGCTTTCTATCAAATAGTTAAATAAAATTAGACCAAATTTAACTGCATCAGAATTAGTTGCCGTCTTCAATATTAGCCCGTCAACAATTGGAAATGGTTAGAAACGTTGGCTCACCAGAATTTTGGGCACACTAAAATTCAACAAATTTTAGGGACCAGCAAATTGCTACCTGAATCTCTTTGTTTTCTCGGGTACATAAACAAACTATTCTTTAAACGGATGGCGACAGGAACTAATTAACATGTTATGTATCATAATTAAAGCGTCGGTGAGCTTTGTGTTGGCTTTCTGAATAGTCTGAATCAACATCAAAATCAGGTTCCATAATGGGGTATGGGGTTTCTTATTACATAAGAAGTAGAATTTATAAGGAATAATTCCTCAGAGATTAGAAGGAACAATCATTACCAGTCTATTTCGCTTTTTTTCTTTTAACCTAGGTAACACAGAAAACACTGAAATTTCACAAATACTAAAATATTCAAAATAAGCTTGGGTGAAGAGGACCAGTCTGAACGGCAACTTTTACACTTACCCTAGATCAGAGGTAGTCAATCTTTTTCCCCAATGGGCCGCATACATAAGGCAGATATTTCATGCAGGTCACAACATGAAGATTTATAGATTGATCAAAATATTAAAACTCATTTTTCGCTTTAAATACTATATTCATCTATTAAACACAAAAAAACTTTCCTTTTTTTTATGCATTTTTTACTGAGTTTCAGGTAGTTTCGGTTCCCTTTCATTCATGGTCATACAAAGAAAACAACATATCAATAAAACTGCCAAGCCTTTTGATAATTTGATTTTTTTTTGCTTTTGACAAAGCCTCTCTTAATATTATTTCAAACATTAATTTATCAAATGCAGAATGGCAGGAAAGATTAATTTTGGCTAAAATCAGTATTATTTGTTTATAACTAAAAATCAGTTTCATCCATAAAATGGTCCCTACTCTAGTTATTTCCCTATTTCACTGTTATTTGATATTACTAACCGTTACAATTTCAAACAGAAAAAAAAAACTTGCAATTCATTCCCGTGCATCATCAACAGCAAAATTGGTCGATTTAATTGCTACATTGTGAAGATTTCCTACTAAATTTTTAATACATTGTTCTTAAATAATTGAATTTTTTAGGGCAATGGGTAACGAGTGGGCCACTCAGAAAAGCCCGCAGGGACATAGGGGGCCCACGAGCCGCAGGTTGAGTATCACTGCCCTAGATTATAAGAAGCTCTGACATTTCCCAAACACTAAAATATGCAAAACAGACTTAGGTTTCTGAACTTGAGAAGTGAGAGAGTATGAATACAAAGCACATGTCGCAAGGTGATTGATCACTAATGTAGAATTAAAAGACGTGAAAGGACTCTTTGATGTAGAACTTTAATTGCTGTAATGTTCTAATATAAAAATGCAAGTAAATAAAAAATAAACGTGATATTCACGGCCTTTTTCTTAACTAGAAAATGTAACCGCAGACAGTGAGAGATTGCTGATTGACTTTCCTCTTCTTTTATGTATCAAGCATTGTTCAAATGTAAATACCATCAAATTGTAACTTTTAAAACATTGATTATTATTTTTATAAATCATGTAAATAAACCACTAGTTTTATTTTATGTTCCAAGTTTAAGTAATTGGGACTCAATGATTATTCAAAATTAATTAAGTAATGATTACTTAAGACTAAGATGAAAGTAGAATTTTAGATTATTCAAAGAATGTTAAAGTTTCTTTCATTCCACATGATTAATGTCTTCCCTTACTCTCTTCAATTCGACATTTAGTTCAAATTTGTTTCTAAGTCCAGTATCGCCAAGACGCACGTTGTTATCCTCCATCCCTATAATGGTAGATTCCAAAAAGTGTTGGATTGGAAGCCTTAGAACTTTCTTGTTATTCTTCTGTCTTGGAAGTTGCTGGCTATCCTCGGAGTTGACCATTCTTTTTTGCTGAAGAATTTTTAATGGTAGTGATGAAGAGAAAAGCTCTTTCATCCAAGACTTTTTTTCTTTCTCAACATCTCATTGCTTTCCCAAACGTTGGATTAATGTATTACCAAAAATGGTAGCTAGACGACAAAATTTGTAATGGACAAGAGGTGCATTATCTTACGTTATATACATTTTGTGTATTTCTTCATGGTTATTAAAACCAGAAAAATTTTGGAACTTATTTATTGTAACAAACGACAATAATATGATTTATAACGCAAAAAAGAAAAAATGCCTTATTTCAAACATTTTTAAAGTAAGCTTTTTATACTTTATAAAACACACAAAATATTTTTTTTAATATTTCGCCGCTTTCCTTGCTCTATTTACATGTAGTTTCTTTGCACTTCTCAAAAAAATTAAAGGAGCGCATGAATTTAACGAAATTATGCAAATGTTCTTTGTGATAACTAATGCCAACAAAACATCGATATCCAAAATATCCACTGCAGAAAACGAAAGATAATTTCGTATACAAATCAATGTAAATGGGGTCAAACACTATAAAAAAGAAATAAGTGCAAAATTGTGGTTTCATAGGAGTTGTTGTTTTTCGTTGTCTCAGTGGTAAAATTCAACTTTTTGGCTGTTCTTTTGAGAAAAGGGGAAAGAAAAATACCATGACAAAACGTAAACTACCGGAGTCTACGGCTTGGTGGATTATCAGGAAATTGGAATCCGGGAAAACTTAAAGTACTGTAGCGGATGCTGTTGGAATTTGAATTCGTGTCATTGCAAGACAGTGTAATCGATTCTAAGAAACAGAGAATGTTCGATGTCCTCCAGGAAACTGTCGTACACATCACAGCAAATAATGGCTGATACAACCTGTTGGCAGATCTTTGAGACAGGGCACCAAAAAGGCCCAGGATCAAAAGCAGTTTCTTTTGGACACATGACCAAGCCAAACAGTCCAAAATAGGTTTCATGCGGTGTTTTTGTATACTCTAAGGCAAATGGAGTGTATTCCGTTGGCAGGAAGACCCTGTGTGTGTGGCTCGGAAAAAGTAGGTTGCTAAAAATTGAAACCCTGTGCAAAATGATTGGAGTCAAGGGCTATTTACGACTAGTCCCTGTTCAGTTTAGAGAGTGACGCAAGTCGAGTTTTTGTATGGCGAGAAAGAGGCACTTAAAATAACCAAATATTCCTTCAGGAAAAACCACATTAATGACTAGGAGGTTTGATGGTATGTGCTGGTATTAGCATAGGCACACATGATGAAACCTGCATATCATTCGAAAGGGCAATTTGATGGTTCAAAATGTAAGCAAATGAGATCCTAAAATACCATGTCGAACTTTACGTTGCAGTCATTGGTGATTCATTTCTTCTAATATAAGATAATGTCACAAAATCAAATAATTCGTCTTATGGTGAATGAATTTTCTTGTAGCTGAAACAATACAGTGTGTGGAGTGGCACATTGTCTTGACCTGAATCTTATCCAATATGTTAGAGACTCATTCGAACGACGCATTCAGGGAGACTACTGCCTTCACCTACTGTCCGGGACATGGAGATGGCACTTCTTGAAGAGTGTGTGTGTGGAACGGTATTTCCCAAAGTCTAATCGATAACTTTATTACATCCTGGCTAAACAGGTGTGCCACAGTCTCAGGTCATGTGTAAATCATGTATCAATTCTTAAAAACCTACTTTTTAAAAACATTTTAATGTAACCAAATTGTTGGCCTGAAGTATCATTTCAATTGTTTTTTGCTTCTTTTTTGTATTGCATTTTGTTACATCTGCACTCTCCATTATATGCCCATGCATGGCTTTTGTGCAACAGCGTCTTCGCTTTATTGCTTGCTCTCCTAATTTCTTTGAGCAGTTTATAAAATGAGGGAAGGACATTTTGGTTTCAGTTCTGTTTAACAACCTTAATGCTAAGTGCTGGTTTTACCTTTGTGTTTTGAATAAAAAATCCCTTGGGAGGGAAAAATCCTTCTTTCCAATCTTCCACCACATCGTGACGCGAATTTCTTAATCAATAAGATTATGAAATACTTATTACTTTCAAACCTGTAATGTGCTATGAATATGTAGAAAAGAGATAGAATTTTAACTTTATCTCATTAACCGAGTTCATATCTATGTTTAAAACGAACCAATGCAATCTATTACAAACACAACCGTGGTGCCCTTTCATTATGGAACTAATTAAGTTTTTACTAGAATAGTCAAGAGATGTAGAGGGGAAAGTGTTCACACAACTTTGATAAGGAAAATTAATTATTCCTGCTTTTCCTTCTAACAAAGTTTTTCAAAACCAGTACATTAAAACTGAATTTGCTAATAAGGAAAATAAACTATAGCAATATTTAAATGCAGTTAGAAATATTGCGACGGTAAGTTGTTTTTTATTATTAAGATAAAAAGGAGAGCAATATATGTTATTTTATGTGGAAAATTTTAGAGGTGAAAAAAGAAGCTAGAATTTTGTTCGTAGATTGTGATTATCCATTTAGTATATATTTTTTACATAATTTTATAATTTCTTTTGGTTCGTCCTGCAGAACAATTTTTATTTAACTCCAGTTCAGTAGTGCAAGTTTCATTCCTAAATATAGTTCAAAGGAAACGTTATTTGAAAAGCACAGAATCTAAATTAAATTTTATAAAAAAACATTTGCAAAACTATTAGTTGGACGCTGTACTTTGTACCAAAGATGCAAAGAGAACAAAAATGGGCCCATTTCGAAAGACAAATTGAGAGAGATAATAGTAGTCAGCATTGAAACGAAATTCAACATGGAACATGGGGTCGCAAATCCCGTTTAGTGGTGAAAATCTTAATGTTAATAGCCTTCGGAAGCACATTTTATTCAAAGGATTTTTTTTATCTATAACACCCCATAACACTTATGTGGAAAACCCCCTTCTATTTGATCTCTGTTCAGCAAAAGTTGTGTGTTTTCTAAATTTCCAGTTTATATGTTTAATTATTCCTAAAAGGGAATATTTTATATTAAATGCCCTCGCACCCCTCTTCCTTCTTGGACGTCAATTTTTGCAAAACCCTTTCTTGGCGTATATCTACTCAATGAAAGAAACATGCCCGCTAAATTTCAAGTCAAAGTTAAATAGTGCGAAAAGAAGATTCTGCTCTATCTATAACAACCTTCTAACCCCTCACAACCACCATGGGGGCGGTGCAATTTTCGTAAAAGCCAATTTAATAGTGGCTCTAAAATCTTTGAAAGAAATGTACCAGCCAAATTTCAAATATGTTGGTCTAGTAGTTAAAACATTTAAATATTTATTTATAACGGCACTTATCTCTCAGCAAACCCCTTTGGTTGTCGATTTTGGCAAAACCATTTCTTAGCGGATTTATACGCCATGAAAGAAACATGTCTACTATATTTTAAGTCTGTAGGTCTAAGTTCAAAAAATTGGAATACTTCCCCTTCAGCCCTCGCACCAACTCTTGGGAGGTAGATTCTTATGAACCTCGTTCTTAGAGAACTATATTATATGAAAGGGGGGAAATGGACTATAATCTGTAGGTCTTGTACTCTAAACGAAAATATTTATCTTAAACGCTCTTTAATCCCCTTCATTGTTCCTTTAGGGTCGATTTTGGCAAAATCCATTTTGTGCGAATCTCTACTACATGAAAAGAATCTGCTTGCCAAATTCCAAGAGGTTTAATAGTTTAAAAATGAATGTAATTATCTATAATTCCCTTAATCCACTGCTACGTCTTTTGAGGGTCAATTTTTGTAAAAACTATTTGTAATGGATCTCTACTCCATGGACGGAAGTTATTTGCTTAGAACGTACGTCTAATAGTTTAAAAATGGGAATAATTATCTATAACACCCTTTAAGACCCTGTAAATCCACTTGGGGGTCCATTTTCGTAAAACGCATTATGTAGCGAATCTCTACTTCATGAAAGGAGTCTGCTTACTAAATTTCAAGACTGTACGCCTAATAGTTTAAGAATGTAAGTATTATTTATAAAATTATTATCTAGGAGAAACCATTTCTCACCATAGTTCCTCCCCCCCCCCCCCCACCTAGGAATTAAAAACCCGGCTTTTGAAAAAATGGGTTTTGTTGCCACAAATAATTAACACCCTCATAAACAGTATGGGAGCTCGTTGTGAGGCTTGTATAGCAGTTTACAGTAATCACACGCCATATTAGACAGACTTTTCTCGAGGTAAATGCTTTATCTCTGATTCATGTTTTCGCATTTTTATATGACTTGTATCTTAATTCACAGTTACATTCTTTGCCATATTGTTATGTTTCTCAGGGGCGTAGCTATCGCCGTATCAATGATACGGCAGTAAGCTACAGAGGCCTTAAGCTACAGAGGCCCAAATATGTATAACTAAGGTCCCACTAACAGGGCCCCATATCTAAAAAGGGCCTCGGAGGAATTTTGATATAGGGCCCTCTCAAAGCTAGCTGTTACGCCAGTGATGTTGGTATATTCTTTCTAACATTTGTAATAAGTCACAGTGTCAAATTTCATGGCTACACAGTAAATACTAGTTCATCAATTTTTACTTATTTTATGTTTGTTACATTAATTTTGGACATAAGTGTATATTTATTTAAAAAGGCGAAAGCATTACAAAAATATTATTTACAACTTTTAAATATTACGTAAAACATTAATTACGATCGGACAAATATGGATAAAAAATTTTAATGATTCAAAAAAAAATATACAAATATTTTTTTTAAAATAAACATTTTACGAAGATGGTACTAAAATTAGATATTTTAATATATTGAGACACATGTCACCTCAAAGAATTCTATCAGAACCTTTAATTTGTCCCTTCAAAACCCTTTGTGAAACGTCGATTTCAAACTTCAAATATATTCACTCATATTTTGTTTCTCAAACCCTTTATTCAATTAAAAAAACAACCAGAATAATTTTCTAATTCCGAAACAGAGCAGCGTTGTGATCTCCTAGCTCTTTAGTCGCTCTTCTCTTCCTCCTTCAAACTTCATTAAGTTGTTAATTAACTTCCATAATGTGTGAGCCGAAACAAAGAATGTTCTAACTTATTCAGTTTGGCCTACCTTCCCGAGTTCTAATATGGACGCTTTTAATTAAGTGAAACGTTCTTTTTTATTATCTTTAAGGTATCCAGGGCTCAAAATTAATAGCCCGCAACGGAACTTTCCTTAAAGAACACAATTTACAAGGCGTATGTTCCACTGGAGTTCGTTTCCCAGAGCATTTTGTGTTCGAATGAAATCAAATGGAACTTCAAACATAGCCATGCTTTTTATTGTTAAAGTAAAATGCTGATGTTAAACTGAATAGAATAATTTGTTCATTTGTATCTTAGAACAAATTGTATGTTAAATCTTTAAAACTAATCAGAAAGAAAATAGCTGATTCTGTGAAAATAACAGCAACTTTATTTTGCCTTTTAACTATGAAAATTATTTCTAAATATAAAAAAAGGTTTGTTAAAAAAACATGTGAAGAAAACGGGGGAAACAAAAAGAAGAAAAGAGAAAGGTTTTGATTTAATTTGTGCGATGCGCTTTGAAGCAACAGGAGGGCTATGGATGTGACAGACCTCACAATTAAAGTATCTGACTACCCTAAAATTGTGAGTTGAGCCAAAAATTGACAATTTTTTTAAAGATTTTATTTTATAGACCATCTTATTAACTTTATAAAAATACTAAGTTTATTATTTTCTGATCACCAGAACAACGACTACAAGTGTTTTAGTAAAAGCAGATGTCATCACTTTAAACAAGATGTCATAAACTAAAACGCGTTTTACGTAATTTGTGTTTATTTTTAAATGATGAAACGGGGACAGCTATTGCTCAAAAATTTTAGAAAATATTTAACTGATTGTTTTTGTTTGTTATGTGTAATAGTAGAAATGTTTTAACTTTAAGGTTTATCAATCACTGTTTTATTATAAAATTTACAGTCCCTTATGTGAATATAATCACTGTTATTTTAAGCAATTCCATATTATAACTAAGATAAAGTGCTCTAGTTTTTGTAAAAATTAAATATCTCTTATCCTGAAGCTTATTTCAAAAATGAATAACATAGCAACACATCGGAATTGAAAAATT
Source organism: Trichonephila clavata (assembly GCA_019973975.1). Taxonomy (NCBI): domain Eukaryota; kingdom Metazoa; phylum Arthropoda; class Arachnida; order Araneae; family Nephilidae; genus Trichonephila; species Trichonephila clavata. The sequence continues at coordinate 23,051 of BMAO01019923.1, read as the reverse complement.
GAAAATTTGTTCATAAACGTTTGGTAAAGAATGGGCCATGATTATGTTTTGTTTTGTAAATTTTTACCCATTTTAGTACTATTAGTTTCTTTTTCTCTTCTGAATTTTAACACATTTTTCTTAAAATGTACTAAACAAATCCAAAAACCACAAAAAAATCCATATCTCAATTTTTTTTAAAAAAAAGTTTTCGTAAGAAGTCGGATACATTAAGGTATTCGACTGGTTGCGACAACATTTTTTTAAAAAATGGAGATATGTGGATTTTTTGTTGTTTTTAGATTTTTTTAGTACATTTAAAGAAAAATATTCTAAAATTAAGAAGAGAAAAATAAATTTTTATAACTAAAATGGGTAAAAATTGACAAAAAATAACGTAAACGCGATCCATTCTGTTTTAGTAATCGCTGACCCCGTGTTTGATGATTTTCAAAAAATCACATTTCGTGTAAAACGCGTTTTAAAGTGTGACATTTTGCTTGAAGTAATGGCATCTGCTTTACCTAAAACACTTGTAGTTTTTGTTTTAGTGAACGGAAAATGATAAACTTGGTATTTTTATAAAAGCTAATACAATGGCCTATAAAATAAAATCATAAAAAAAATTGGCAAATTTGGCAAAATTCACAATTTTAGGTTAGTCGGATACCTTAAGAGACACGATTATGTGACGAGGACGTCACCTGAGCTTCTACCTATATCTCTAAATATCTCTAACTGTGGTATATTTTTTGAGCCTCGTAGATTTAAAGTGCATCAACCCTACCATACGGTGAGCCTTCACCAGCACTAGGACTCAAATCCAATACTCGACATCTTTTGTCATGAGTTTGTATCCACGATTACAAGTCATTCGAGGATACGAAGAAACGTAAAAACATAAGGAATTTATGTGATGAAACCATTCTGCTTTTGCCCCCAAGAATCTATAACAATTTTTGTAGAAATGATTTTTAAAACATTTGGGGAGAAGGGGGGTGGTGCTCTCTGTCTGTCTAACAGGACCAACCCACATTATACAATTTATAGTTCATACTCATTGCTGAAATTGTTCAACAGTAATTTACATGTTTTTTGTAGTGTTATTTATTTGTTCTCTTTTAGAAAAACTCGTTCTTCGCTTTCTTCTTCAGTTAAGGTATCCGACTGGTTGCGACAATTTTTTTTTTAAAAAAAAGGAGATATGGGGATTTTTTCTTGTTATTTTTAGATTTATTTAGTGCATTTTAAGAAAAATGTGATAAAATTAAGAACAGAAAAAGAAATTATCATTACTAAAATGGGAAAAAATAGGTAAAAATTGAGAAAAAATAGCATAAACGCTGCCCATTCTGCACCAAAGGTGTATGGACTAATTTTCAATTTTTTCAATCTAATGTGTTGCTATGTTATTCAGTTTTGAAATCACCTTCAGGATAAGAGATATTTTCTTTTTTACAAGAACTAAAGCACTTTATCTCGGTTACTATATGAAAATGCTTAAAAAGACAGTGATTATATCCACATAAGGGACTGTAAATTTTGTAATAAAACAGTGATTGATAAATCTGAAGGTTAAAACAATTCTACTATTACACAGAACATACACAAGAAATTTCAGTTAATTATTTTCAAAACTTTTTGAGCAATCGCTGACCCCATCTGATTATTTTCAAAAAATGACACTTCGAGTAAAACGCGTTTTAAAGTATGACATCTTTTCTAAAGTAATGGCATCTGCTTTTACTAAAACACTTGTAGTTTTTGTTTTAGTAAACGGAAAATGATAAACTTGGTATTTTTATAAAGCTAATAAGATGGCCCATAAAATAAAATTATAAAAAAAATTTCAATTTTTGGCAAAATTTACAGTTCTAGGGTAGTCTGATACCTTAAATTCATTACTGAAGCTGCATCGTTCAACATTTCATGGATAATGGCCTCAGATTTTGATAAACCTGCACTTGTATCTTCCTGGAAAATTGAGTATTTAGCTTTTTTGACTGCTATTAAGTCTCCGTATCTGACTCTACGCCTTTCTTTTCACGCAACGATTCCAATCTAGGCTCCAATTTTTCTGCGAGGGCTTACAATAATGTACTATCATAACCGTATTGGCTACATTATATGAGACGAAACACATAGTTGCCAATTCAGCACGTACGAAACATATGAAATAGGGATTGACAACTTGGCGAGTTATCTTGATTGTTGCATTGTTGCCATAGCACATAATAAATTTTTTACAACATCCCGAAAAATTTTCTTAAGTAGTGATAAAACTATTTCTAAAAATAGGAAAATAATGTAAAAATGGGCATGAAGTATTTCAAAATTAGAAATAAATAATGTAGTAAACTGATTTAAATAACAAATTCAGAATTTAATTTTTATGACAGATAAAGCATGAACGGGGTCTCATTAAGTTTTAATTCAAGAAAAATTTGAAAGTCTAAATCTAAATAATGTCAGTCTAAATTGTCTCTCTCATTAAACATATTTTATACACCATGACCAAACTCAGAACTAAATACAGTTAAACCTGTTTTGTGCGGTAGATAGGGACCGCATAAAAATAAACGCACGAAAAATATTCGAAAACTTCATAAATTCTTACATATAACAAACAAATTTGTGGTGCTACTACAGAAATTTTTTTTAAGTCACACTTAGAAAATGCGGAAATTATTTATGAAAATTTATGAGAAAGTACTTCCATAACAAAACAAATAATTGAATTACACATGAAAACATTTTAAGAACACTTAGTTTCTCATTGTATACACAAAGAAATGTTTTCAAATACACATACATAGTTCACTGCTACTCATCCTAATCAAAGTTTTCATCTTTCTATGATGAATAAGTTCAAAATCGTTTTCGTCACTTGAATATACAATTTCAATTGGTTTATTTTTTGGTACCATAAAGTATGAGATAAGCTTTTGTGGCGAAGATTTGTTGGTCACACACTGTTGCTTGTAAATGTCACGATAATCAGATATGTTTCATCGAAATTCTCTCTGAAATGTTATACTCCTTTTAGAATTGGTATCTATTTTGAGAAAATGCTTTTCGAATTTGTTTGAAAGTTGTATCGCTGTATATATTTTATCTGCTCTCAAAGTATCCGGTTCTTCTTGTCCCTCTTGATAATATATCAAATTATTGGTTATGCTACTGTGATTAAAAGCTCCGTCTTAAATCAAACGCTGGCTATTGGCGCGTTGAGAGAAAACAATTGAACGTGCATGGTTGGGAGTCTTTATAACAAATGCACAGAGCGTTTTGAAGTGTGTATATTTACATTACAGTGACGCAACGTACATCCCAACCTCTGCCTCGTGGAGGAGGTGCCGGCCTCTAGGAGTCTCAAGGCCTGACTAACGCTAAGTACGTATTTACCCAATTTATAAAATATTAAAGGCAAAGTCTGACTTTGCAGGGGGGGCCCTAACATTCTCCGATTACCACTGGTACATTGATAGTAAATATTACAGTGGTGCCAAAGCCGTTAAAATTCATAGACCGCATAAAAAAAGATCGCACACAACAAAACGCAGAAAAATAAAATTGTATAAGAAAGGACCGCACAAAAACAGATTCTACTGTAATAAACAAATCCGAGACCTGTAGTGGTACTAAATAAGCCATTAACAGCCTCCAGACAGAAGCGATCACTTTTGTCTAGTGGTTAAGTTACTTGGCTGCGGATCCATAGGTAGCGGGTTCTATCCATCACTTTGGTGACCTTGAGTGAATTAAGAAAAACGCAACTTTTTGAACTGTCGTGGCGCCATCTACCCGTATCAAGAGCAATAATAAAAAATATGCAAAAAATAAATAAAATTATAAAAAAGTCATCAGCGACTCAATTAACAGTAACAATGCACACACGCTCGACAAAACAAAAGAAAAATCACTCGCCTATCCTCCGACTCACTGGTAGGGGAGTACTGTAGAGAGGCACTAAATAAGCCAGTAACAGCCTCCGAAATTAGATGATCACTTTTGTCAATTGGTTAAGTTACTTGGTTACGGATCCATAGGTAGTGGGTTCTATCTGCCACAGACCATTCCATTTACATTAAAAAAATCTAATTCGCATGCATTAATTATAAAATTACATTCAGCTTATATAATAAATAGTGAAACAATAAGTATGAGGAAAGGAATATTTTTTTAATAAACTATAATTTGTGGTTATAACTCAATTTTTATTATTTATTTATTTATTTTGCTTTTTAAAGGTGTTACATAATTGAAGCAATAATTCGATTTAGACATTTTTAACTGATATACCTTAAGTTCTTATACCAGAAGTGAGCAACTGCTTTGGCTCGAGGATTAGGAGGGGGGGGGGGCAGCTCAGGTGTCGGTCCGCGTCACTTGAACATGGTTCAAAATTACGCGGACCGTCCCCAAAAGCCCTCCTGTAGCTGAACAGGGGACGTTAATATTCACTCACTTGGCTCGAGGATCCTATTGCGGACGTGGAGGATACCGGAGGGCAGCATCTTATTAAAATGATTGCATTCATTAGTGAACTTTACATCTCAGAAAAGGTATATATCGTTTCATAAAATATATATATATATATAATATAATTTATATATAGTAGAAGAGTTTTATTTGATTTATATATTCGGCTAATTTCATATTATCTCTAGTTGCAAGCACATTTAAAATTACACTAAGTTTAATGAGACTAATGTTACCTCTATTACGCTTTTCTATTATGTTTTATACTGTACTACTTCATGGAAAACATGAGACGTACCTTTGATCAGGCCGGGGAGAAAATCACGTTTCAAGGTAAATTTTTTAAAATTTTTTTGGTGGACTTTTTATTTGTTCACTCATGATTCAGACCAGGGATCTGCAACCTTGTTGTTGTAGTTTGCGAAATTAATCTATCAATATGATTCAGATTGTAGGAAATATTTGAAACATTCCGATTCCCATGGTAATGTATGCAGAGTTATAGAATAGATTCAGAGTTTTATTATGTATTAACTATGCATTGTGTAAAGAAATTTATTAACATAAAATTTAACTATTCTATCAACATAAATAAAAAAAATTAAAACTGTACCTGTGTTTTGTATATATTTTAAACTTAATAAATAAAATAAAAAAGAACAATCAAATATGAGTAGTTTTTCTACAGTTAAGTATTTTAATGCAAACATTTGTGCCTTATGAGCTTTATTTTATATCACAATGTTAGAGTTATAATTTGGAATATTTCACATGATTATGCATGTTCAATCGAGTCACCCAATAAGTTGTTAAACAACTTCTTTGCAGACTCAAAGTACTTTTCACAAGAGAAAGAATTTGTTCACTTACATATGTAGAACCGAAGAGGAAAGCAGAATACGTGCAGTTTTCTCTTCAAACAATTATATCTACCCAGAAATGACAACCAACAATTTTAAATTTTTATACCTGTCGAATTATCAAATTTTAATAATTCTGTAAATTTCCTTTTCCATAATTCTGAAGATGTCAGTTCATTGAGCCCTACTTCAAAATTATCACAACTTTGCTCAAACATTGACAAATTTGTAGAGAGTTTTAGGGTACCGTTAAGAATTGTATCACGAGCCATGCCGTAGGTTGCTGACCCCTGATTTAGACGATTAGTTACAAACTAATAAGCGACAAACGGAAACAATTTTTAACATATGGCAAATAAGAAATACAATAGAAGAAATGCATTACGTAAAAAAATTGATACATTTTTAATTTAAAAGATATTAAGCTGCTCGACCACTTGCGATTACTTTTTATAAAAAAAAAACATAGATTGGGGATTTTTTTTTGTAGTTATTAGATTTGTTCAGTACATTTTAGGAAAAATATGTTAAAAGTAAGAAGATAAAAAAAAATATTATTGCTTAAATGGGAGACGACTGGTAAAAATTTACAAAAAATACATGAACGAGGTCCATTCTGTACCAGAAGTTTATGAACAAATTTTAACTTTTTCAATTCTGATGTATTGCTATTTTATTCATTTTTGAAATGACCTTCAGGATAAGAGACATTTTAATTTTTACAAAGATTAGAGCCCTTTATTTTAGTTAGTTATATGAAATTGCTTAAGATAATAACAATGATTATAATAACATAAGGGACTGTAAATTTTGTAATAAAAAGCGATTGATAACTCTAAAGGTTAAAATACTTCTACTAATATACAAAGCATGCACACAAAAAAATCCAGTTAATTATTTTCAAAACTTACTTAGAACTCGCTCTCCCCGTTCGAGCATTTAAAAAAAAAACACACACACACACATTTTGAGTAAAACGCGTTGTAAAGTATGACATCTTGCTTAAAGTAATGGCAGCTGCTTTTACTAAAACACTTGTAGTTTTTATTCTATTGAATGGAAAATAATAAACTTGGTATTTTTGTAAAGTTAATAAGATGGTTTATAAATTTAAATCATAAAAAAATTGTCAATTTTTGGCAAAATTCACAATTTTTCGGATACCTTAAGTAAAAAATATTCTTCCTAAAAATTAGTGATAAATGCGTCACAGAGAGAGAAAGAAAACCAAGAGGGAAATGTTTTTTCCTTTATAACGGAATTCAATTGCCCCGGAGAAGCACGGACAAAGCAAAAAATTCAATTCTTAGTGTCAATCTAATAAAACAAAGAAATATTACTTTATTTCAGTGGTTACGAGACACAGTGCACGTGACGAAATTCATAAACGTGTTTCTTACCGATATTTAATGAATAAACTACATAGCGTGCTCAAAGAAAAAGGCTTAATACAACGTGTCTAACAGATTTAGGAATATTTATTCTATTGTAATAGGGTATTTGAGTACAAGAGGAATTTAAATGCTTTGTCGTCCTGCATAGTAATAGGATCATTTCAGTGAAAATAATAATTTTTTTTCTATTAAATAGCCTTAAGCCACTTAGCTTTTATACTGCAATTAATTACATGATAGTTTACGTCCGCTAGTCACTACTGCATTTGTATTCGAATCTTTGATAGTGCGTGAATAGGGAGCTGTTTCTATGTTAAAAATGCCACCGATCTAATTATACCTGTGTAATCACCTTACGTAACTCCATTGTGTATTGCTTTAAAAAATTTAGATACAGGTTATATGAATTTATGTAGGTATTTTTATTATTAACCAATTATCAACAAACGTGCATCGTGAAATTTTTTTTAACAAAAAATATGAGTTCCAAGTGCAGAAAATTTTTGTTTATATTTGTATAAAACAGATGAAAAGTAGCTTATTGAATAATAAATGTATACATATTAACTATATTTCATTCTTTAATATTTAACTCTGTAAAAAAAATAAAAGTTAACGTGCGGAGGAAAACACAATCAAAATATTTATATAAGCAGTCATACCATTATAGAAAGAAATCCCTTTCCTGATGCTTGGTTTATGATCGCAATACCCAAATAATATAAAACACTGTTCGTTAACAATGTAGAATATGCTGATAAAAGCCTAAATGCTTAAAAACGAATAAACTCAATGTATGTACTGTGCAGTCAAAAAAAAACTTTCGAATTTAAAAGAAAAATATACCATACGTAGTCAAAATCAGAAAGTGTAGCCTACCTTTGGCTTCCATTAGAGCTCGTATTTGGCGTGGTATAGTTCAGTTTTTACATGGTTTTAACGCTTATTGTTGTCCGGATTTGCCGCAGTTTTTCCCCGAGACATTGAACTGATGACGGAAGAAACGAACTGTGTGTTCCATAGCAACTATTTCAGTATTTTTTAATTAGTTTAAGATCTGATTTTTGTGTTGACTAAATCCATGAAGTAAACAGAGTCATCATGTTCCCTACATTAATTCTGAATAGTATGTACTCAGTGGATCTTGAATTTGTCGTACTTCAGTATTTCGGTTCCATCGAGAAAGAAGCGTAGAGATAAAAATCCTACTGTATGACTTGGTGATTGAACATGTATAATCCACAGTGACTTTATTTTGTTCTGCCATGATATTACTGATACCAGATCAAATCCATTGAACAACCGCAGATCATAATACTGTCTCCATTTGCCTGCACAGTATGAATGGTCTATCGCTTCGTGTGGTTCCCTTCTTACCTTGATGCACCCGTCGTTCTCGACGAGACTAAATCTTGACTGAAAAGGGCACATGACATTGCTCCATTGCTAATAATACAATTTTTAGCAAATTAGGATCGGGTTTTTTGAGTGTGTAAATTTTGGAAACAAGTGGTTTTCTTGAGGCCTTACAGGATTAAATTTCATTCTGAAAATTTTCGTAAAAATGTGCGTTTAAAAAGATTGATTAGTATTATTATAGGTTCAATGGTTGATTGTCCACCATATTTCTTAACAAGTCGATTACAAGATCTTCTGTACCAATGATTTCAGTCTTTTTTTATCTAATTTATTCAGTGATGTTGAGGGCTCACAACTATCCTATCAGATCCATTATAATGCACTAGGCACCTCTCAACTAAAATTTCAGTAATTTTCTCCATCTTTTTTTCTTTGATTGATACAGGTTAATAATTTGACCCTTTTTAAACGTGGAAACTTCTAATATGCGATCACGTGAAACAACTTCATACATATTTATTACATGGATGATTAATTGTACAACCATATTAGCACTACTTTTCGGTGCTATTAATAATCATAAATTGTTTTATGATTAAAAATAGCATTTTGTTGAAAACCCCTTTTCACACGGTTCTTTTTCGAAAGGTACCCAAAAATACGGCTCACTAAATCACCGATATTTTTTTTTTTTTGAATTTTCCCGATATCATACCGAATTTTTATATAGGTTGCCCTATATTTGGGCAACAAAATTATGGAAGAAAAATACTGACACCTTTTTTTACGCATGCGCAGTTAAAAATTATTTTCTTTAAATGTTCATATTAAAATGAATATTCACTTTTTTTTCCGAAATAATAATTAATTTCCTTGTGTCTTGTCTATAACTTTGTAATATCGACGAAACTTCATTGCAAATTCTGAATATTATAAACAAAAGACGTTTTGAAAAAAATTTGGAATAACTAAAAAATATATTGATATATTTATAAACTAACATGCCGATTTATGAAAATGCATACAATATACAACGTAGCTAATTAAGTCTTTACAGAAATATTTATACATTTTCAGTTTTTAGTCATATAAGAGGATAAAAATTATTTTTTTCAACTTGATGATAGTTCCCTAACAGTTCACCAAAAGTACAAATTCAAGCATAAGTTACTAAATAGCTTCTTTGACACAGCTATTCACTGAGGATTGCAACAGAATCTATCCTTCTAAACGTTATTGAAATATTTATCTGTTTAATACTATAACTTTACTTTAAAACCTGTATCAGTTATAGAACTATATATAACCTTCACTCAAATATTTTAGTAAATTTTAAGGGCTAAGTTATCAAATGATATCTAAGCTCTTCGTGAAAACCTTTGCCATAAAGTGCCCAGTGATGTCGATAGGCAGGGCGCTATGATCACGTTTGTGTGGAGGTTCCTCTCTTGCTTACTGAAGCTTGCCGCGTATGGACATATTGAAGCATCGTAGCATAATCCTTGTTTTTCTGAATTTCTGTATTTACCTGTCGTTAATATGACCAATTTACATCCTAGAGACGATGTCACAAGAAGGCGGATAGTTGGAAAACTCAAGACGGGACAATCACAAGCTATCTGCTCTAGGGACTTCGGGGGTGTCGAAAAATGCGGTGTTCACTCTGTGGAAAAAGTTGACAAACACAGGAGTAGTAGTCCGCCCACCTTGTCGAGGAAGACAAAGGGTGACATCCCAGTCGCAAGACCATTACTTGAGATTTCTAGAAAAAAGAGATAGGCCCTTTCGTCAAAGACACAACTGTCTCGAAACCTTTCTAATGCAACAAATACAATCATTTTTCTGATGATAGTCGCCCAGAGATTTAAAGCAGGTAGCCAGTACGCCAGGCGCCCTGTATTCTGCATCCTTTTGTGACCCACAAACAGGACCGTTTCTCATGGTGCCGTGATTACCTGTCATGGATAGAAGATAACTGGGGGTGATTTCCTTTCAATGATGATCCGAAATTCATTCTGGACAGCTACTCGAGACGTGCTCTCATTTGACGAGAACATGGGAGTCAATATCAGCCCTTTAGCATAGCCTAAAAGGACCTCTATGGTCGAGATGGTTTGATGTTATAAGCAGGCATCACGGCAGGTGGGCATACCGACCTTCGTGTATAATAGACGTACTCTGACATGTCAGTGGTACAGGGTTGAGATCCTCGTTCCTAGGTCACGCTTTTTCATAGAGCATATGCAGAAAATTTCATTTTTATGGACGACAACACACGGCCACACGTGGAATATTAAGTGAAATAATACATTCAATCGAGAGATATTAAAAACTGGAGTGACCTGTGACGTCTCTTGACCTTAATTTAATCGAACACGTACGAGGGATGATCGGAAAAAAAAGGATGCAAGCCACAGCATTTGAAAACTACATATATTCGAGAAATTTTATTTTCCCAGAGCGAAGAAAATGTCACTACTTGTCAAACATCTAGCTTGCGGGTAGACAGTGAAAGTTTCCAGATGGTTAAGGATGACTGCAATGGCAAGAGCTTAGAAAATTTGTCTCGTTTGGAAGTGCGAGCCATGATTCGATTTTTTTATGGGCGAAGAATGTGTCCGCGTCTGAGAGAGCAGAGCAGAATGAGCAGGCAACATATAGCGAAATGGTGTCACTCTTTTTAATCCGACAGACAGGATGTTGAAAACCGCAATATGGCAGGAGTGGCCAGCCAAGATCTTCAACAACAGAAATCAACCTGTCATGAATTGAAGAAATTATTAAAAACAAACAATGGATAAATCTGAGCAAAATCTTGTCAGAGCTGAGACTGAGCTGTGGTAGTGTGCAACATATCGTTTCTAATATGCTGCAATATTCCAAGACAGTGCTGTGAAAACATCCACCGAGACCTGGCTCAATGTAAACAGGGGCCTGATTTCTACTAAGACGAATAAAACAAGTTGGTTCTGCGTTCTGATAAATGCCTAAATACACAAGGTGATTTAGGCATGGATTGGAAATGTGATAGGCACGTAATCATCTTAATTCCCTTTTGTATTTTATGTCTATTGTTAATAAATATTTCTTTAATTGACTTGTAGACTTTTTTTCTGATCAACCCTCGTATAAAACATCCTTCGAAGATCAATTGGAGCTCGGAGACCATCTCCAACTACAATCGATGAGCTCAAGAATGCATTGCTGCAAGAGTGGCAATGGCTGCCACGGGGTAGATAAGGACTCTGGTAAACAGTATGAAATACCGGTGCAAGAGTTCTGTATCTGTAAGAGGCTACCATACACTCTATCAGCTGATTTTCTGGACAAGTGAACAGTTTCCTTGTTTAGGACGCAGGTTGTTCCCATTTCCGTTTTCCCATATATTGTTCTTATATCGAATGATATTTTGGACAGGTTTGGTTTTATTTGTTTTGTGTGCGGTTTTTAAAAAATGCAACACCATGAAGGAGTCATCAGAATTAAATGAAATTTAATGCACGAACGACTTGTATTGGGCAAATAAATGATTAAATTTTTAAAGCAAAAAAACAATATTAAGTGTCCGAAATTAGTAACTGGTGTAGCCACCACGCGCTGCAATAAGTGCTTCTATACGACGTGGTATGGAGTCAAACAGATTTTAAATGCCTGCTTGTTGAAGAGAATTCCATTTTGCTTGTATGTTCGTCTTCTGAAGCTGCAGGACGCGAATCATGAGTGATAGGCCGACCAACCAAATCCCACACGTGCTCAGTAGGCGACATATCCGGCGAACAAGCAGACCAAGGAAGAAGTTGCATATGTTGGGCTGAACAGAAGTCTTGAACAGTCTTTGCAACATGTGGGAGTGCATTATCCTGCTGAAAGATAACTCCAGGGATGCCTTAAGGAAAAGGAATTACTTCGGGCTGTAGCGCTTCACCGACGTACCTGTTTCTATTGAAATTACCCTCTATTCGTAGCAAATTGGATCGTCGATGATACGAAATCGCACCTCAAAACCATAACTCCGCTAGTTAGCCCGTCGTTAACTATGTCGTTCGATAACGCACTCCGGAAGGCAGCGTTCACCAGCATAGCGTCTAACACAAATGCGGCCATCATGGTCCCACAAATTGAAGCGTGATTCATCTGAAAATATAACATGGTGCCAATCAACTTACCATGTCTGTGCTCATAAGATCATTGCAGACGCAGCCGTCGATGGTTTGAAGTGAGAGGATCCTGTACAAAGGCACCCTTGCACGTAATCCACGGTGCAGGAGACGTCGACGAATTGACGAAGTTGACATTAGTACACCTATAGCAATAGACCGACGTGTTGCTAACTGCATTGTTGTAGCTGTACGATCATTCATCACCACGCAGAGCAGATATCGATCCATCATGTTCCATCGTCCTTTGCTCGTGTTTCAAGTAGTTCGGTGCTCGTCGGTCCACTGCGTCTAAACTCGCATCACTGTGGAACTGTTCCGCTGCACGCGAGCTCTTAATGCGCGATAGGAAAATTCTCCTTCTCGAAGGCCGATTATCCTCCCCCGTTCAAACTCCGTAATATGTGCGAATTTCTCCTTATTTCTTCGTGGAAGCTTACTTAAGTCTCACTAAACGTTCGCCATTAACAAATAATCATCAACGTCCAGCTACAGCTTTCTATTCATACGCTTTCAGCATCAGTTCAGAGGACGATGTACACGCCACGCATGCGCAGTGTCTCTGAAACTTTACTATTTTACGTAACATTTTATAATTGATATTTGCTGCCAAGCTCATTTAATTCTGATTAATCCTTCATATTGTCGCATTTTTTACAAACAGCAGTAAATTTTAATACAAAACACTAAATAAATAAAATCTGAACATAGTGTGTATCTAGAACTTGAACATTTTATTCGCTTGTAAATTATGTTTGAATAAAATTAGCTCACTTTCTATTTCAAGTCAAACATAGAGAAGAATGAATCAATTGTATATTTTTCTTGCAACAAATTTCATTGAAATTAGGTCCTTGTAACAAGATTAAATTGTTGATATTTTACGTTTATCGTTAAATGCAATATCTTTAAGAATAAACATTACATACTATTTTTTATAATATTGATGTTCAGAACTTCGAAAGAATTTAATAGAAAACATGTGAGGACAATATTTTTACAGGAGTAGGCAGAAATGTTATTTATAAAGCCACCTGATCGATGGTGTGTGATCGAAAACCACGGAATTCATCATGGAAAGAGGCTATAGATAATGTCTACAACTCTGAGCAGCATGCAGGTGACAGTACGTTTTGACTCCGTTCCACCCTATTTATGAGGGAAAACGTCATGTGAAAGTCCGGGTTTCTTCCACCTACTTCCCCACCACCAACCATTTAAGAAGACTTTGGATTCAGTGATTATTTAGAGTGCCCCATGCTGCACTGTAGCCTACAATATACACTTACAAACATCCATACTTTCTTCGGGATTCGAACCATGTTCCTAAGCGACCAGCGTCCCTAACCACTATATAGCGTGGGCAGTTATATATAAATACGATTATATATTAAACAAGAGAAATAATTCACTTAACATTTCTTTGAATTAACTTATATTAGCATTTATAATATTAACTGCTTATAGTGAATAAAACAGCTTTTTGCAATTATTTTTCAAGTTTGTAAATGCAAATGTACTCGTAATAATAGTGGGAAAAAGTTATTTAGAGTTTAGACAAAAAAATTAATTAAAATGTTATAGTAATTCTGAATATAAATTTAACAAGAACATGAATGTCAAAAAGGGTTAAAACAGAAAATTAATAAAAAGTTTGGACAAAATATTATTTTCCCCCCTTAAATAGCGATCGTAATTTGAATTACGCTTACAAATAAAACCAAAAGTTTTATGCCAAAGGTAAGTAGGCTACCTGAAATTATCCATCTCATAGCATCCATTTTATTGAATTGTGAAGAAAATTAACTTAAATTTAATTTATATCTTTTTTAAATTGTTAATGTATTTATATTTTCAATCGTTGTTTGTTTTATCTTAAGGCTGGAAAAGTTATGAATAAAATAATTAATTTAAGAATTTTTCACGATAATTATCATAACATTATTTGCGTGTAAAATGAAGGGCAATCTCTAATTGTTGGATTCAAACCATATATTCTATTTGGAAACACTGAAAATTATACAGATAATTTTTTCCTCTTTAAACTTACATAAATATAATTCAAGTTATAACAATAATATATGAATCTCCACTGACATAAATTTTAATGTGTATCTAATAAATATGCAGATTAAATGCATTTTAACCATTTATCGACTTATAAGAAAATGCGAAGCCTTTTTTTTTTAGTTTTATGTTCCGGAACCATTGAAATTTTTCTCAACGATTACAATATGGTTTATTCAGTGTTCTTAAATAAACTTTTTGTTCATTCCTCTTTTTTATCTACCCATTTAAACTACTCAGGTTCTACCGAAACAGGCATTGTACTAATTTGCTGTGATGATTTCGGTAGCTTACTGATTAATAACGTCGCATATTCTCCAATAGTCTGTACAGATACCAGCGAAATGAATTTGTAATATCAATTGATTGTTCTGCAATCTAACCATGTATAGACATCCATAAGGAGACATATTATGGCTTGAGTAATAGTTAACACATCAAAAGATTGTTAAAACAACGGTCTTATATACATGTAAAATATCAATATAAATTTCAATCAAATATGAAGATTGATATATTTTTTTTATATTCTTCTGCCCTTTCAAACATATAAACATTCCGCATAATTCGTAATCGATAGCATACATTTGAGGGTGAATTCTTATATTGTTATGAATAGGATCTACCCATGACTACTTCAGATGCCGAATTCCATGGACTACAGAAGTTTAAAGAACAGTAAACATATAAGAGATTTATAAATAGACATACAAAGCTAAGTGTAAAACTAAAACTGTCCATAAAAGTAATAAATTATAGTTTAAAAAAAACTAAAAAACACTCTTTTATAATTAATTGAACTAAGTTGTAACTTAATCATTTAGTCTCCAAATCTGGAAATAGGATCTGAAATGAGTCGCCGGATACGAGATGGCATCTGAAAATAGGAAATAGTTAATCCTGATGATACTGATCAGGATAATGAAACAAAATTATTAAATTATTTTATTGTTATTTTGTTCCTGTAAAAGTGAGCAAAATTTCTAACTAATCTGACCTTTTAAAGTGGGTAAAAATTCAGTTCAAAGATACCCCGTTACATACAAGTGAAGCTTATAAAAGTGTGTAAAAATAGAAGAGTTGAAAAAGTCTGTATGGGTAACAACGGCAGTTTTAGGATTATTAAAGAACATTTAAATCAATCAGCCATGATGTTTTGGGAGTGAGGAATGATGGTCAAAATCTTAGGGGACTGTGATTTCAGGGTGATACATAAAGGAGGTCTCCGCGATCGAAAGTTTAAGAACCGCTCTGCTCTAGATTATTATTTATTCTACGTTTTTAATTGTATCTTGAGTTCTGAGAGCTTAATTTCTCGTTTCATGCTTTTATCATCCTCTCATCATACTTTTTGATTAGCATGAAGCATCTAGCCTCTTTTTATTAATTTCCCTTCAACTTCTAAGCATTCACATGCAATTTAACACCTCTCATATTGCGCTTTATGGTTTTTAATTCTAGAAGTATACCATTGTTCAAAAGATTGGTATAATACTTCGAATAAATAGCTTCACAAAGGGTAAGCGTTGCATGTATACATTTCAGGTTCCTTCGTGAAAAATGGGTGCACGTTTTAATGCGAATATATCTAAAAATTTAAAAATGCCGTTCGGAACTATGGGTTGAATTACATGCCGGTGTGCGTAATGCGCCTCAATACACGGTAATAAGTTGTTTTTGATTACATTGTTGTCAGCTTTCCTTATGCTGTAACATACCAGAATAATCAAGTTAGGATTTTCAAAGTTCACTTTAAAAATTAATTACAACTAATTCTGATATCATGTGATTTGGAAAAAAACAAGATATAACAATTTCTAAGAAATTCTTATTCATAATAAAGAATTCTGAAGATTTCTCGCCTGCCCAAAAATTACTTAAAAATGCTTCAAAGGAAAAAAATGTGAAAAAATTAAGTAATAACAATCTTTGGCAACGAAGTGTTTTAATTAGTTTTGGGTAAATATGTAACTGCTTTACAAATCATTTCTCAAATATGATTATTCTAAAAAAAATAAGCATTAATTTTTCAATAATCACAATCACATTTTTACTTCAATTGAAATACACCAGACTTGAGTGTTTTTTTGCTATTCTTAATTTTTCTTTCTTTATTATGAACAAAACGGAATTACAAACTAGAGATTAACGACACGTTTTACGCATTCTGTAAAGTTCTGCTTTTTTCTGAAATTTGCATTTCTTTTTTTTTTTTTTTTAGGAATCGTAATTTGTAAAAGAATTAACTTGAATTCTCAGGAGAATTTGTCATGGAAAAAATTTACTAGTACTACTATTAATAGTAAAGCAAATTTCTTTTAACAAAACTTTCTGCTGAATTTTTATAATAAAAGATATTTATATGCAAATTGATCCACGCACACTACAAAAGGCAATTTATTTCGCGCCAAATTTTTTCTTCCGTCAGTTTCTTTTCAGGGTTTTCTTTCAATTTCCGCTTAATGCCACCGAAAAATTCCTAACTTTGTCCCCAAGTTTGAAGATATATTATGGTACCTAAATACCATAAAATTGCAAGAAATTTTGGAGGAAAATTTTCTTTCTGTTAATATTAAGCGAATATTGTAGTAAAAATAAATATAAATAAATTTTATTCGAATTCAATAAAGTCGACTAATTTTAAAAGTTTCTCAATTAAAGAAAAATTTTAAGGAGAAATTTCATTATAAATTGTACAGTTTTTTTTTTTTTTTAGATTCAAATCTGAATATAAATTGTAAAAATATTTAGAGGGAAATATGAAACTTTCGTAAGCGCAAATGTATTTAGGAGAAAAAATAATAATAAAAAAATGATTTCATTAATTCTCTCATTTCAATAGATAATTTATTAAATAAACATGTAACATTTTAACATTTATTAATTAAACATTTAAAAATTTAACATTTTAACATTTATAACATAAACACTTAAACATTTAACATTTTAGCATTTATTAAACAAACATTTATTTATTAAATAAACATTTTATTATCGCTCATAAGATGAAATTAAGTAGTTTGATTTTGCATAGATTGATACATAATTTATTGGAGATCAAATAAACAAGATATTTGATTATATATATTTTTTTTTACTAAAGACGGTGAAATGAATGTTATTTGGGACTCAACTCAAGATGTTTTGTGTACAGCCAATAAGTGTTATGTGCGACCCGTTGTTGAGAATGGAAATGAGGTTTTAGTAACTGCCTCTAATTCTGTTAAAAATAGGCTTAACCTTTTCCAAAACAACATGTTGCGTTTAATCACTGGTGGAGCCAAATCAACCCCTATAGCTGCAATGGAACTCCAGACAGATTTGGAACCTTTGAGTGAAAGGAGTCAAAGAAGTGCCCTGAACCTGGTTGAAAAGATATTGAGAAGAGAAACAATTTCCTATATTATTATACACCCACAAATGAAAGATTAAAAACTCATAAGTCTTTCCTTTCAACTGTTCATGATCTTTATGATACGTTCGATATTCCTGCACCCAGCCGCCATGTTTTCCCACAGGAACTTAACCCTATTATGCGCCAGATGACTCTGGAGAGCCACCTGGATCTTGTTTGGAGTGTTGGTAAACTATTTTATATAAAAAGTGACTTAAAAAGTGCTACCCTTGCTACTATGCATTACAGATATCCTCTTGACAAATGGTTCCACGTATACACAGATGGCTCAGCAGAAGATGCTCTTAAAAATGCTGGTGCTGGAGCCTATTCAAGGCCTTTCAATATTAGTTATCCTGTTGTAAGGTATTGTGACAATATTGATGGTGAAATAGCAGCAATATCATTTGCGATTGATAAATTGGAAAGCATAATATCTGAACATAACATTGTGTTCTTTATCGATTATCAAGCTGCCATTATGTCTCTAATAAACTCAAGATATAATGAAAACGCTCTAGTGAATTCCTGTAGAACGAAATTAGCTGAACTTGGGAAGTCTAGATAAAGCATTGCCCTCCAGTGGATTCCCAGCCACTGTAACATTTCTGGAAATGCGAA
Organism: Trichonephila clavata; assembly: GCA_019973975.1. Taxonomy (NCBI): domain Eukaryota; kingdom Metazoa; phylum Arthropoda; class Arachnida; order Araneae; family Nephilidae; genus Trichonephila; species Trichonephila clavata. The sequence continues at coordinate 4,738 of BMAO01019923.1, read as the reverse complement.
AGTAGATAGGCTTGCTAAAGAGGGATCTCTCCTATCCCAACCTGACTCTCCCTTGCCTCTGCGTAACATCAAAAGAATAATTTACAGTAAACTGTAAATTAATAGAGTCTCCTGTATGGTGAAGCAGTTGCAGGTAAAAAGTGAAATATCTTGCTTAACAAACCAAGTAGAGTTCCCAGTTCCCTGCCTTGATCTGTTGGAGTTGAGTGCTTTCGTCTACTTACTGGACATGACTACTTGCAAAGGCATTTATATCGCATTGGAGTAAAGGATTCTGCTTGGTACCTCTGTGCAACCAGGGAGAAATGGATGGTGAGCACCTCAGACATTGCCCTATTGTTTTAAAGTTTTTTGTTAACTTTACAGAGACAAATTTTAATTCTTTTTATGCTTCGTCGTCATTTTATTGGGCTGCTCGTCGACTAATGGCAGAGATGACGAAGACGGGCGTAGGATAAAAAAAATTGATTGTTAAATTATAAATAATAACTGAAGAATTAAGAAACATATTTATCGAACATTCATGCAAGAGAATCTTTAACAATATTTTTGGGATTAAGTGGAATGTTTATTACCGTAGCACTATAAAACATCAAGAGGGCTACTGACGAGGGATGTCTTAATTCTGAACCATGGTCCAGTAACAAGAACAACATCTAAGTATGCACCTTCCTCTCTAAACTATCCCATTACGCCAACGGGAGGACTTTGAGCCTAGACACGTTTAACACAAGAACCATGTGACTTTTTAATTTTCCTTGGACATTAAAGGAAGATTTGATAATGCCTGTGGCCTAGCATCTTGCACCTGCTCAAAAGTTTCAAAGTTCCTAAAAGCATCCTTTGCCTTATTAGGAGCTTCTTACAACGTCGTTTAGCTGATTTTACATTGGGTAATGTCACAAAGAATCATGTTTTGAAAAAAGGCTGTCCAAAAGGGTCAGTGACGGGACCTTTTCTGTGGAATTTAATTATGAACTATCTTCTTTGCAATATCTCAAAGTTCAAAATTTTCATAAAATAATCTTTGCCGATAATGTACTTCATATTATCCAGTGTAACGACTTTCAGGATGTCTGCACATTGTCACGAAACATTCTTAACAATATTTTTGTTTGGTCAGACCTATATAAGTTAGAGTTCAGTCCACTTAAAACAAAAGTATAATGAAGATTTATAAAAAATCGACAGTAGATCAAACAATCAACTTAAAACTTGGAGGTGTAACAATTGAAGAAGTACGTAAAATTAAATATTTGGGCATAATTGGTAATAACTAAATGTAGTGGAAGGAACATATCTCTCATGTTTCTAGTATAAGTAAAAAATTTCTTCTTGGGCTGTTAAAAATTTCAAACACTACTTTTGGGGTAAAAACTGATGTTCTTCAGTTGATTTATAAGCAGGGGATAGTACCTCTGAATGTATTATGCATCGAGAGCTTGGGGACAATCTTTAAGTAAAAAAATTAATAGCAGATTTATTTGAAGATCGCAAAGGAGATTTTTACTTCGGAGGATACAAGACTATTATTGAAGCAGTGTTTGCTCTTTCTGGTAACCGCCTATCCACTTCGTCATTTTGAACTATCTTGACGTTCGGGAAAACTAGTTGAGTACAATCCTAGGCATGCTGGATGGGACGATTCCAGTTTCATTTTTGCTACACCCTTCATGTACAAAACCTATCACTCTTGTAACTTATACAAATGTAGTCTTTCAAGAATATAAAACTGTTTGTTTCACAGATGGGAGTAAATTGAATGGAAGGGTTAGTCTTGCCTGCGTTGTTCACGAGGAAGCAGTTGAAAAAGTTACTTTCCAACATCGATTAAGTGATGAATGCTCTGTTGTACAAGCAGAACTACTCTACATTAATCTTACCCTAAAAGTGATTCAGGGCTCTTTTCGTCAGGGCGGAACTCTCAGTTTTCTTATCTGCACTGACTCGCTCTCTTCATTCCATTTATTGTGCAATGTAAGTTCTACAAAAAAACTTGTTGTGGAGATTCAGTCTATTCTGTTCTACTTTTTGACACCCACTTTTTTACGTTCTGGCCCATAGTGGAAATCTCAGCAATGGTAGAGTGGACCAGTTGACCAAAGAGGCAACTTTCCAAAATATGAACCTTTCGATGTCTGTGCCATTGTTCCACTGGAAGCTTTTAGCTTGGGAAAGAACTGTTTCCGCCTGGAACACTGAATTCCTGATCTCATTTGAAGCTTTGTGGACTAAAATGTTTTTTCCGACCATTTATCAACAGTTAAAAAGTAAGATATTTCTTTTTGATTTTATATTATCCCAGATTCTAACAGGACATGGAAATTTTAAGAGCTATTTGTCTAGGTTTATTTTATTGATAGTGATATTTTTGTTCTTGTGGTCTGGATGCTGAAACTGCGGAACATGTCTTATTGTATTGTAACCTATATGTTTGTAAAAGAGAAAATTTTAAAAAAGACTTGAAACGTTTAGGAATTTCCTGGTCACCTGTTTTGTCTTTGTTGGTCATTTGTACTGAAAGCCTTAATGTTTCTTAGGAAAATTTGTTTACTGTATAGATTTTGAAAGTTTTACAGGTACGACCCCTTCTGTATCTTTCTGTATTTTCTCTCTTCTTTTTATTTTATATTTGTCTGTTAAATGTATATTAATTTTGTTTTAAATTTTATAATAATGTTATACCACTTACGTCTCTAAATCTCATGTTATGCAATGTGAAGCATGAAGAGTTTTGCAAATAAATTCATTTAAAAAAATCAAAATCAGTCCTTTTATACAAAGTTTCTTCAGAGTTACAAGGTTTCTAACACGCGACTCGACAACGGTGACCACGAGCTCATAATGACCATAATCGCTATACCCGCTCTATTCAAACTGCGTTCAGCGGAACCCTGTGGTTCAACTAGTCACAATAAAAAATCGAAAAGAAAGTATAAATGTAGATGCAAAATGGATTTAAATTATCCATGAAGTTTGTATAACCAATAAGTATCTAAAGTTCACCTAAGTTCTTAAGAAACTGAAAATTTCATTTATGCATAATTTTATATTTGGCAATACTTTTTAACACTAGAACGTCCATCGGTGTCAATCTGACACAGGGGCCTGTTCATTTTGTTCTCCTTTCCGCATTTTTGCAAAGAATTTGAAAGTTTTTAGTGACTGTTAATCGTTTTCCCTGGTGATTACACAGAAAAAGTTTTGTGCCTCTAGGTTAATTAAGAGTGATTTTCCAACTAGATGTACCTAGAACGTCCATTGGTGTCATTTTGATACCAAGGCAATTTATCATTATAAAAAGCTGCCATTCAACAAAATATAGTCCACTAAGTATTAAAAAAATTCCCAAAGTTCTATCGCACACTTTTTTGACTTTGAATACTGTGTTATTGAGTTCACACTAGAAATGAATCAGTTATGCTAGAATTGCTGTGTGTAAGTGTTTCGTTACATAGTATTTGCTTTTCTGCTCATAAAAAAGTTTCATTCGATTTCCGAACTTAGTTCAAAGCAGACACCATGAAACGATGGACCTTAGAAAAGATCTAACCCTGATGGAATTGCTAATTTGTTGCGAGAGCTTTCTGAGAATGAATTGGCTCTAATGTAGATTTCGATGAAGACATAAAAGAATGAATGAAAGTGACTGCAGAATCTGAAGAGAATACAGATGTAATTGATAATATTCCAGTAAATCTTGATATACATGTCACTAGGGATGGCACAGAATGGATACCGCGTGATAGTAATGTTCCTGGCTGATCTGTGACTCGAAATGTTTGGCGACAAAACAGTGGTACAATAAGCTTCACAAAACATAATGTCAGCGTCAGTTTTTTATGATATCAAGGGTCATAATATATGATATATGAAATAATATTGTTACGTAAATCGGGGTTCGAGGATTTTATGCAAAATGAGTCGCAAATAACAAGACAGTTCTTTGCGAGTGATGGGTATTTATTGGCGTAAATCAATCCTTACAAATACAGGATTCAACAGCAAAGTTCACAGAATAAATAACAGAAGGATTTCACACTTTCAACAGCACTCAGACACAATAAACAGTGTCTAAAATACACGTTTGTAAATGACTATTCACAATCACAGCCGAGCTGATTAAATTCAAGGCAAGTCTACTAATCGCTAATCAAATCAATGCTTACTACTCGCTGGTTGAAGCCAAACTCGCTACTCCCTGGCTGAAACCAGACTGACTCTTGCGGCGAGTGTCACTCTATTTATAGCAGAGGCCGAAAGTTCCGGAAAGATGCGCTCGCGCCACAGATCGTGAAATTAGTGGATTTCTCTACTAATTTCTAGAAGAATCCAGAGGGTCCCGAACTCACCAACATGGTCGCCAATGTCGCCAAATTGGTCGCCAACCTGGTTGCCAAAAATGATGCCAACTTGGCTCTATCGCCAATATTTCGCCAAGTTCCCATTGAATCGCCATTATAAAGTAAGGGACGGCGTTGCTTGTGAATATTACAATTTTAACATGAAATAAATATAGCATAGAGTAATATAAATGCATTGCACATCCAAATACAAATTATTTACATTATTTTATACAAAATTCGTAACAATATTAAAGAGTCTTAAGCGGCAACCTTACTAAACAGTAGTCCTGCAATTATTAAGTAAAAAAAATTACATTATATATTTTATATCGCGGTGTCAAAATGACGCCGGTGGGCGTTTAAGGTTAATCGAAACCCTGGACGTTCTATTG